>NLAO01002068.1:200769-428372 GCA_002370835.1 Metschnikowia continentalis | reverse complement strand
GAATAAGAAAGCACTTTGACGTCAGCAAAGGGGTCGCCATGAAGTGGCACAAAAGTGCCATTAATTTCTGCGGAGAAAATCAATGGGTTCAGAGAACCTGCATACGCAGTAGCACTGACAAGGAAAGTTAGGATTAAACAAGTGATATCCATGATGATTTTTTGAGCTTTTGGTAGAAAGACAAACGGGTTATTTTATAGCATTGCTAATATATGCCAAATATTTGGTCTTTTAAAATCATTGTGTTGTAAAGATGCATTGTTTTCAAAACAATGGATATGATAATATGTTGAAATTGTTGAACGTCAAGAATCAGTACATCTCCGATGCACTGCATGTTCTATGTGACTGCATGTAAGCGGGACAAATGAACAAGATATGCAAGAATGTGCGATGAGTGGACGACGTCCCGCGAAAAAGGGAGCGGGTGGTAACGATACAGAGGAAGAGGACGACACTGTATTTTGTGAGAGTTCTTATTGTAGTTTAGATACAAATAAGAATAACCGCTCCAGTTTATGCGTTAGTAGATTGCAAAGCTCAACAGAAGTGCCCTTATACGTGTATGTCCTGCACGCAGGGGACCAAGATCTGTGTCTTTTGAAAAGTACTAGTTGCATTCTAGCTGTGTGCCGGACTGTTTAGTTGAGACCACGATAACAAGAAATCCCGGGTGTAGAGATCAGACTTCGATTATACCTTCATCGAGATCATTTGTTCCTTTAATCACTCTTTCTTCTTGTTCTTCTTCTTCATTGCAATGAAGCGTCTGTTAGCGTATGCAGTTTCTGAGTTAATGGAAGGAAGCAGGCTGCACAGAAATAGGTGCAATAAAGGAGACGTAAGTAAACAATGCAAAACCATACAACATCAATGAATGTGGTTGATAGTTTGTTTCTTTTTTGTGCCACATGAATTCCGTTCCATCTCTGGGATCAGACACTATGGTAAGAGAAGCATATACTTCCAGCAGTATCAAATGGCGAGTCACCGAAGCCACTTGTGGGCTTCTTTATTGTTGAAGTGGAGAAGATAATTTGGTGGTTCATGGCTAATAAAACATGTTTAAACTGGGTGGCTTCCTTTCAGTCTATTATTCTAACACGGAGAATGCATAAATTTTTTATTCGACACGCGCCGTCCCTAGTGAAACATCAAACATGAAATATGAAACAGGTTGTGCGCATACATATCTTGATCGTGCACAGAAGTGTTTCAGATTGGCTTGTGACTTACGATGTTGAGAGGCAATGTGCGCGGTTGGACTGGTCGACGGTTCCACAGTGTTTTTCGAAACGATTCAAACCAGCGCGGCGAAACGATTCAAACCACACTAGCAAAATTAAACAAACCAATACACATAACCCCTAACAAGTTGTTGTATATAGGATAACAAGGAAACCAGTTCAGTTTCAGTTTCGTCCGTTTTGACCCTTGATTGGTACTGCAAGACTCCCAAATGTAGTACATATGAGGCAATCCTCCAGATTTAAGGTTTCAGAATATTGAATTCTAATGAAAGTTGGTGTGAACCATTCTGTCTTCTTGGTTCGAAACATTTCGTTGCGCTGGTTTGAACCATTTTGGTACGCTGGTTTGAATGGTTTTGAAAAACAATGTACGCACGTACAGGGAAGAAGGTTCACTCTAGTAAAAAAGAGCGCATGCGCGATAGTTTCAAACTAATAGGTACAGAAGAGGAAGGTGTCTTTATACATTGCGTGCATTACAATTACCTTCAAAGTAAGTTACCCAAGATTGAGTATGCTTATTAACGAAACGACATTTGCACCTTTAAATAAACTACTGCTTATTGTGAAACTGCACGGTCGCATGAATTGGCCTAATTATTTGAGATAAGGGATTCAGGAAATGTCAAAATTCTCATGTCCTCAGTGTCATGAACTAGTGATTTAGTATTTGGTTAATATCAATTCAGGTTCAATTCACAGACTGTCGAAACCTTCCTCTTACATACAGAGCTTCTTGTTATACCTATTTGAATTACATTTCTCTCAAATGGTTTTGCAAGTCATGACCACTGTGTGCCATGTTCTTATTGTTCTATTACGCCGTACGCGTTTTCCTGGATGTGCCATCTCTATTGTTCTTCAAACGGTATGTGCAACATGGCTGATTTTCGGAGGCACGGATGTCTCGCATCTTATCACTGTTGAACTCAAAGAACCAGTACATCTCTTATGTACTGCATGTTCTGTGTGAGTGCATATAATCAGGACATATGAAAGAGTTATATGTAGGAATATTCCAAGAGTGGACGACGTCACGCGGAAAGCTGGCGGTAACATAAAGAGGGGAACACAATAAGAGACGAAGTTGGGATTATGAGAGTTCTTAGTATAGTTTAGATACTGATAAGAATAGAAGTCATGATGTCATTGGTCCCTAATGACATAATCGCTCCAGTTTATGCGTTAGTAGATGACAAAGCGCCACAATCACTACGTTGTTTACTATTGTACATTATTCATGCGAAAAAAAGTATATGTAGGTGAATCGAAAGTGGATCAATTGATCAATAAGTTGGATTCCATTTTATTAAAAGAATCAGTTCGAAAGTTATAGAAAAAATGTTTGGCTCTAAATTATTATAGTTTAGAAAAACATAGTCAATACTGGTAGGAATACCATAAAGAAAACTCCATGTTGATTGTTAGCCAGTCCTTCAAGAATCGTAGGTTGTGACGTGGGGAATCCTGGGCTTTCAGATGGAGCAATTGGTGATGTTGATGAGGTCACCAAAGTGGTGAGACTGTGAGTTGGAGCTGACGTACTATGAGGTGCCGAAGTGGCATCGGGCTTGGTGTGAGTTCCGGTTTCACCTGTTTCACCTGATCCATTAGATCCTGATTCACCTGGTACACCAGGCACAACTGATACAGAAGCTGAGGATTTGGTCGATCCAGTGGTGTCTGTTTCTGTTCCTGTCTTAGTTTCTGGTGCAGTGGGGTTGCTAGTGTCTGTTTTGGAGCTAGTATCAGTACCTTCAGCTTGGCAACGAGTGCAAGATGTGATAATCACTGTATCCGTATTAGTCTTGGTGATGGTTTCACTCTTGCCATCTTCGGGATTGGTACTTGGTTCTGTAGTGGCTCCAGGAGCAGTGCTTGCTGGAGTTGTTGCAGAAGTCGATGCCGAGGAAGCCGGGGCGTCTGTTTCTGAGGAAGAATCAGATCCCTCAGATTCAGAACTTGATGAAGAAGTAGTAGTCTCCTCCGATGGACCAGAAGAGTGGCTGGGGATTCCCGGCTTTGTAGTCTCAGAAACAGTTGTGGTGCTGGTTGATGCAAAATTAGATGCTGAGCTTGATTCTGTGCTTGGGGTAGTGCTGCTGGGAATAAAAGATGCACTCGAAGAAGAGTCAGAATCAGATGCAGAAGATGTTTGCAAGTCCGAAGATGTGGATGGTTCAGCTGGTGCAGTGCTTGAGGCGCTCGATTTGATGTCCGATTCACTTTCTGAAGAGGATTCAATTGTTGAGCTGGGCACATAAGACGAATTCCATCCTCCACTACTGTAAGGCAAGGACGAGGACAGCACAGTGAAGGAAGTGGAGGATACGACTGATGGGGCCGGGGAAGTCGACGAATATTCAGATGATGTGAATGTGGAAGCATCACTCGAAGATGATGAAATGACACTTGAAACATCAATCGAGGCCGATTCAGACGAGCTGGATGCTGGAACTGACAAAGATTCCGTAGATCCACTGTATGTCAGCGATTGATATTCAGAAGATGAAGGATACTCAGAAGAGACGCTTGAACTTGACTCTGAAGGCAAAGTTGACAGTGGAACCAAGGATGATGAAACATAATCAGAGGTCAGCAGGAAATCAGAGGTCAGGCTTTCACTCGATGCTGGAGCAGATGATGAGACATCCACCGACAGACTCCACGAAAGTGAATCAGAGGATTGCGACTCGGAAAAGGTAGATGAAGAGGAGGTCTCTGAGATGAAGCTCAGGGAAGAAGCAACTGTTTCTGAAGACACTGAGTATTTCGATGAAGTAGAAGGAATCAACGAGGAAGAAGTGCCAGTTTCAGAACTGATTATAGACGAGATATAGTCTGAAGAAGTAGATGACTCAATTTCACTGGATGAAACAATCAGACTAGAAAAACTCTCTGACTCTGATGAAGAAATAATCAGACTAGACAAACTTTCCGACTCCGTTGTAGAAACAATGCTGGAGTAGCTCAGAATTGGGGTTGGAATCTCAATAATGACAGTATTGTTTTCACCAGGTCCACCGGTAGCAGTGGTGGTACTAGTGTAGCTCTCAGTCCAATAAGTAGTAATTGTAACAGTAGGCGTAGGCACCTCAATCACAACAGTATCCGTACCATCACCAGTAATGGTAGTAGTAGTGGTAATAGATCCACTGTATGTACTAGTGATGGTATCAGTTGTCTTCGGGATCTCGACTATCACAGTATTGGTTCCACCAGGTGGGGCTGTGGAAGTGATGGTGGTAGTGACCGAGCCAGTCCAATACTTTGTTGTAGTCGTAGTTGGAGTTGGAACCTCAATGATCACAGTGTCAGTAGTAGGCCCGGTTCCAGTTGTAGTGGAAGTAAATGAGTTTCCCCAAGTGTGTGTGACAGTTGTCGTGGCTTTAGGAATCTCCACAATGACAGTGTCTGTTGAAATACCAGTCCGCGTAGTCGTCGAAGTATAGGAGTTTGTCCACACGGAAGTTGTAGTGGTGTAACAAACCGAGTTTGCAAACGACAATTGATAAACCTGAGAAGCAATGTCTTGGTGCACAACTTTGCTGGGAGTTGTCCATGTTGTCTTGAGACCACCATTGGTCATCCAGTTGAAAGTCACAATCTTCAAGGGATAGTAGACACCAGCCTGTAAGTCAAAGCTTGCAGTGTAAGTGTTGACGTCCACATTGCCTCCTCCTCCAACAGGTCCAAGAGTCTGAATGCTGAAGTTACCCGTAACACTTCCACTTGCGTCGTTACAGCACGATTGGCCAGAACCAAATTGCAAGGAGGCACCGTTGTCTGCATTGAGAGTGAAGGTATAAGAGCCGGTTTCAGTGGCCAAGAAAAATCCACTCAATTCCAAGGTGTAGTTGGTGGTTGTGATGCTTTGCCCGTAAATGTTTCCATTCACAACTGTAGCATCAGGGACTCTGTTGGTGATGGAGAAATCAGAGGTAGTGACCCCCGAAGTTTGTTTCAAGTAGCCGAATTGCTTGTATCCTGAGGTGAAGAAGCCAGCACTCCAGCCTGCATTATTCAAGACAGGGTATCTGTAGTAATTGACCAAAAAACCTTGGGAACCTACCGAGTCTGGCGTGCAGCCAATATCGGCAAGACCCAGCGCAAAGAGCGATAGGAAAAAGAGAAGAAACATTGGCAAATAATGGGGAAAAAACTGGATTCATTGTAGGGTTTCTGTGGCATTAAATAGGAAAAAACTCAACGCCAAATCACAGAGCTTGGTCACTCGAGTCAGAGGTGTGTTCCATGGGTATACTTAAGTCCGGTACCTAGGGACATAAGTGCATGAAGATATGTAAGGTGCCTGCACAGCTCGGTTAATGCTAAGAGCCTTTGCTGTAAGTCCGGCACACACTACGTCCAACGAAACTAACGTCTTCATGATCCACTTTTTTGTGGGACGAAACAGGGGAAATTCGACCAGAGTAGCCTTTTGAATAGTATTTCATCAGTTAGAATATGTAGGCTTCACTAGTTTCCTTAACCCAACATCGTCTGGACTGTTGAGACAGGGCCACCGTTAGGTTCAGATCGCCTACAAGCTCCCTCGTGCATCATATATACAGGTGGAAGACATATAATGCGTTCGAAGTCTCGACCTTGAAACATAGTCACGTGGGTGGTACCAAGATTTCGAGCAAGCGAGCTTAATCTTGTAAAAAAAGGGGCAGTTTCCTAACCAAACACGAGCATAATCACCCTATACAATTCATTGACCCGAAGTCATTTTCAATTGCGTTTGCAATCTTGCGCCAGTGTGTCCATTCTGAAGTAAGCAAGACTTCGACGTTTGAAAAGGTACCAAAATTAAGTTGTTTCACATATCATGCTTCTCTTCGGTTAGGGCGTTCGGTTCGAGAGACCCTCGCTTGCGTGCAGCTTATGGCATGCAGAGGCTCGCCGCAATATCGGTCCTGCTTGTGATGCAGCCGAAGGAAATAAGACGCGTCAAAGATCCCAATTGGGCTATGCATTCTATTCAATTGCATCAACGAGAAACTTTCTCTGAGGGCAATTACGGAAGTAGTCAAATTTCCTATTTCGCTTGCAATGTCTATCAAAGCCATTTCTATAGTTTAAGGTCATTTGCAACCCCACGAGAAGCGATCTATTTTTAGTCCCTGGCTAGAGGTGCAGCCAAGGAAAAAGTAGGTGTAGCGCTGTCGCCTTTTTACCCTCCGCACATAAAATCGTTGAGCACCGGAAAAAACGTGCGCACAAATCAGGCTGTGGGCACATCTAATGCGCCAGACGATACTCCTGTTGATCTACCTACAATACTTCATTCTAGGACACGAACTCTACCAGAATACCAGAATGGTAATCGGTATTGAAAATTAATCCTAGTGTTAAAAGCATCACATAATAATGGGAATGTTCCATTCGCTTGACACCATTAGCAAACATTCCATTGGACGACGCGTATGCGGATCGAGTTTCGTGCGGATCGAGTTTCGAGTACGTTTGGAATAAGCGGTATTACTTATCCGCAACCAGTCACGCCACACCACACCCCCTCACATACAAGACTAATAGCATTACGAGGCACACTCTAAAATACGGGCAAAGTCAGACATCGTAAAAAGTTTCTTTTTCTGTCTCACTCCTGTGACACGTCTAGTACATAATTAATCATGTTCATTCGTTGATTTATCTACCAATAGTAGAATTAATTACTACATGTATCATCAGGGCTGTGCACTTCCCCCTGGTCATGCCATAAGGTAGGGCACTAAAATTCGCAGTGCAGGACTACCGACCAAAACGCGGGCTTATGTAATCAGCTTTGGATCGTGCAGTGTGGGCTCTAATACGTCGTCAAGGTAATTTAGACCCCAGTACTGTTTTAGGAAATTTGTCACCTATCTTTGAATGAACAATAGCCTTTCGGGTCGTAAAAGGTCGTAAATTAAAGGTTAACTCACGCCTCATTAGCCGAGGCCGAACAGTGACACTTACGAGTAAATATTCTTTACTGAATAAATTACTAAATTTCTATAGTTTAAACCTCATCAGAAATCTTTCCACTTACATTTAGTTTTGTTCACACGTCACTCATATCCAAGAGCTATGTTATCGGCTTTTATTGAAGAGCTCATGGTTATTCGCACCAAATTACATTAAACGTAAGAACTGATACTAATTTACAATTCTGTGATAAAAACCCTAGGCCAGCTCCAGGTATGTGGCCTGTGTGGCAACTCTAAACGATTCTTTTATAGCTTCGATTCACTAGCGCGTCTCGTCAAAGAATGCCCGCGCAACTAAAATTTAGAAAATATTGCACCTCGCTTGACTGGCTTCGCTGCACGGTTGATAATTTTCGCTCTGTGTTATGTGCACTCCCAGAATTTGCCGAGCTACCGAGCGTTGTAATCGTACGTTTGTAGCATTGGAGCCTGAAAAGCAAGGTCGCTTAAATTCATTTTTACCCTCCACGCATTCGGAAGAAGCTTGTATGAGGGGCTATCTGCCAAGGCACATTCTCGAGCACGAACGGCATCTGTCCGAGGTTTTCTAGAAGTTTTCCCCCACTCAGAAGGTACTTCCGCGCATCTGCTCAAGTCTACCAACACTGTGTGCAAATTTACTTACTACGACATTCAAGAAATAAACCTGGTAACAATGCGCTGTAGAACACATTCGGGTGAATATCTAAATTTAGAGTAAATATAAAACTCTTGGAATTCAGTCTTGGCCATTCGTTGAAGTTCATGTATGACAGTCTGTGCCAAGAGGGAGTTAAGTAGTGTGCAGGCCTCCCTCACTTATTCAAAGCAAACCACCTGGAGGTACTCGTAGTAGAAGGCCACTACTTGCAAGTGGGAGTCGAAATAAAGACGTTCGTTCACCCCATGAGCATGCGTCTCCACTGTGGGAACAATCCCTGGTCTGTATCTGTAGATATGTGGTGTGAGCCCCCAATAATGCCTGGTGTCAGTGTTCCCTGCAGCCATTCCCGGGGTGACAATGATGGTAGAATTATTGAATTCCTGCATGGTTCCCTTGCAGACTTCTTCGTAGACATGCCTGATTGAGCCGCTAAGAATATTCCATTTTTCATCGAAGACCGGAGTTAACGGTGAGGGCTCCAATACCCAGGACTGTCCCACGGATATTGATCCTGCGCCAGTCTCTGGCTTGACTTCCTGTCCATTCTCAATTAAGCCGAGGTTAAAATCACGTGCAACTCCAAATACCAAGTCCCTATTTCTCTGTAACACATCCAGTGTGCTACTCTCCACGCCAATTCTATGATTCACAATTGCTTTGACAGATTCCGGGAGTGCATTGCTCTTAGATCCGCCATGTATAACGTCGACAGCCTGTGAAGTGGTCACAAGATACCTGCTGCCAAGATCAGAATTATAGATGTAATCGGCCACCTTCTCTCTTGACTTGGGATTTTTTGGGGAAGATTTGATCCAGTGTCTCACCTGCAGTGGTATTTGGTTGGAAAATTCTGCAATGCATTGGTACTGATAAAAAGTCGGGTTTCGAGGCGAAAAAACGGGCGAAAACGGCTGTTTTTCAAACCTTGTGATGAGCTCACTCATAATGCCAATGGATGTATGGTCAGGAGGTACGGCCGAGTGGCCACCAGGAGTTTCCACAGTAACCTCATAATTGAGAAGTCCTTTTTCCGCTGTTCCCACGAGGGCCATGGACAAACCCTGGCTTGAAACCAAGCTCTGGCCTCCTTCGTCGATTAAGGCATAGAGTCCGTTTTCCCCATACCTTTGTCTGAGAGATTTTGCAATATAGCTGGCACCCCTATTTCCTCCGATTTCCTCGTCAAAGCCAAAAGCCAAAACTATAGTTCTCTTGGGTTTTAAACCATCATAATGGAGCTGCTCCAAAACCTCTAACAAAGCCACAACAAGGTTCTTGCAGTCAGCCAGCCCCCGACCCCATATAATGTCACCATCATAAACGCCATCAAAAGGTGGATGAGTCCATTGATCGATGGTCGCTTCTTGGATGGGTACAACATCCTGGTGAGCACTCAACACAATGGGTTTCAAAGACGGATCCGACCCGGTCCATGTGAGAAGTAAGCCCCAGCTATTGACCTTTTCAACTTGACAGAACTCCCATGCCTTTGGAAAGGTCTTCTCCAAGTATTGATGAAAAGGCTCGAACTTCGCTCTCCAATACTCCGGATCCTCTTCAACAAGCGGTGCATCGTCGCCCACATCGGTACGGATCCTGATTGCTCCCGAGAGTTTGGCCGCAGATTGCTTTCTGAACGATTCCCCAAAAACAACCTCTAAAACAGACGAATTGTCTGCGTTGTAGCTCTTGGGCCGTACATAGTCTGCCACACTACAAGTCTGAGACTGCTGAGCAGATGTGGGAGCAAGTTGCGAGTGGAATTGGCTGCAATATAGATAGAGGACAAGTATGGCAGCAGCGAGTGCACACAATAGGTTGTGTGGCCAGCGAGATGTTGTGTGTGGACGGTCTTTTTTCATTGTTTGAAAGACGCTGGTACTTCAGCTGGTGGGGGTCTTTGGGCTGCGGAATCTCCAGGCTGCGAGTGGTTTATCTACATTGTATGTAAATCTTGCATGCAGAGCGGGAATCAGAAGGGTTTGGAGATATATACTCCACAAGACAAGGTTTTCAATTTTTTAACATATCATAGTGTGAATAAAGTAAGTAAAAATATCATGTGTAAGTTTTATGGAAGTGGGTTGAGAATTCGATTTTTAAGGTGTTTCCAAAGTATTCCAGAAGTTGTGGGTGACGCAATTTTGATGTGAAAAACGTGAAAAAGTGATACACTGCAAATGAGCCCATCTCTAGTGAAAAACAGAACCAAAGAATTGTAACATTAAAAACTTTTTTGAACCAATCATTTTTTTCCAAATAAAACAAATCTTCTAAATGAAAACATATTTTCTCAATTCATGAAAATTTTCTAAGCAATTTTAAATTGACAGATGTGATTCCTGCACACACGGCACGGCCAAGAGATAAAGTGGGCGCCCCCCAAATTTCCCGAGTGTTCCTCTTTCCCACCCCAACTTATGTCGAACTCCTCTGCATTTTTGACGGGTGTTGCCCGCCCTCTTATCATTGAACAAACCGAAATCCCAATCCCAAGCAGTGATGAGCTCATCATCAAAAATTCTGCTGTGGCCTTCAATCCATTCGACTCTTTAGTTCAGAAGACAGGCTTTCTCATCCAGAAGTACCCCTTAGTGATTGGGCATGATGCTGCAGGAATCGTAGTGGCCAAAGGAGATAATGTCCAGGATTTCAACGTTGGTGACCGTGTCCTAGCACTAGCTGAAGGTTTGTTTTCTCCAGATGTTAAGAATGGTGCCTTCCAAGTCTACTTTGCTGCCAAGGCCGTCACCACCAGCCACATTCCTGACAAACTCTCGTTTGTCGATGCTTCTGTCTTCCCCTTGTGTATTTTCACTGCAGCAGCAGGTCTTTTTCATTCCGACCACCTTAATCTTGAACTCCCAGAGGTATCTGCCCCTCAGCCCAAGAACAAACTGGTACTTATTTGGGGTGGTGCCTCCGGTGTAGGTACCAATGCTATTCAACTTGCCGTTGCTTCTGGATACACCGTCTTTGCTACATGCTCCCAGGCAAATGCAGACTACGTGACCAGCTTGGGTGCTGCGCATGTCTTTGATTACCGCAGTGAATCCATCGTGGAAGATATTCTGTCCTTCGTTGAGTCTGACAAGAATGAATTCCAAGGAATCTTCATTGCTGCCGCTTCTGGAAATTCTTTTAACGATGTTGCTTCCGCCTTGAAGAAACTAAGCAAGCCTACAAAGCTTGCAAGTGCCGCTGTGTACCCTAAAGACTTCAGTCCTGGAATCCAGTTTTCTTGGACCAACCTCGGAGTTGGTAATCTTCCCGAAGAAATGATCAAAATAGCACGAGGCATTTTTGGTGTGTTCTTGCCACTGGCCTTAGAAGCAGGCACATACGCCGTGGCCCCTCCTCCTCAGGTGATAGGCGAGGGCATTTCATCAATTCAAGATGCTCTTGATGCTATGGCAAAGGGTGTTTCTGCCAAGAAACTAGTGGTTAAAGTTTGAAAAGCTAGTGATCAAGGTTCAATGCGCTTGAAGTACTATATCGTCTATATGTGCTAATTTTACCCTTTTAGAAACGTTTTGTTCCAAACGCAGCGATACAGTTAAGTAATAAACTGGGTCATGCTGGTTAGCCATCATAAGGACCATACTTTTCTGTTAGCTTATTTTGGTATTCATGCCACAGCTATCTATTTTCTAGGGAATTGTGAAGACCATTTTATTAGATGGGAGGACCGCGCATTTTGCAAGATATGGATAGGAATACTTTTGCCAGTAGAATATCCACAAGACTCTTCCAGGAAATTCTTTTTTGGAAATCGTATAGAAATTTTTTAGAGGGAACATTTCATTCACGACAAGAGGGCAGTTCAAGCTTACACATTGAATTCATCTTTAGTCGATGCGAATGTAGTCCAGTAAGCAGCTACCACGTACATCCATCTTCAATTCAATAAAGTCACTCACTACTTTCTCCACTTCAAAACCAAGTAGGTACCAAAGCGTAAAAGAAACGTGAGCAAGATCATAATGCCTATCCATAATCCATTGTCAGGGTTTCCATAGCCAAGCAGCTTCAAAACAGCAGCTCCATCAATCTGACATTGGTCCTCCAAAGCTGACGTGTACATACAGTGACATCCCTCTCCACAGGAATAAACCGTGTTTTTGAACTGGTTGAACATCATTCCTTGGAACGCATACCGTTGATAATCGATCCAATAGAAAGTATAGTACCAAAAGTCGTTCAAGACCGAAGCAGACACCAAGAAGCCCCCAACGGCCATCCAAAGACCATTGGCAAAAGCAGTCAAGGCCAAAGCAACAACAAAGACTGGGAAAACAGTAGCAATTAAAATGGTCAAAGACTCGGCCGCCAACAAATTGAGAAACAAGTAAAGCACATACATGAAAAACGAATGGGCCGAAAGCTTGAAGTGGCACATGAAATAAGTGATGATGGAGAAGAGCATCACAATGGTAAACAAGAACGGCACTCCAATAAGATAATTAGCCACCAAAAATGAAAAGGGCCCATACAAACCATTGGAAAATTCCTTCCGAAACGAGTGGTAATCCTCCAAGTATGCAGGAATGTAGGCCACGGACATGAATGACATGAAAGCACCCGAGAAGAAAATGGCATTGGTGAAGAGCTGGATGTTTTCCTGCGTATAGGATAGCCGTAACCAGATCGTTCCCATTAAAATGGCCAAGCAGAAGTACATACCCAAGCGAACATAGTACGCCAAGTAGTCCCGTCTAGCCTTGATGAAGCCGCGATTGAGTAGGTGGAGGATCTTGGCTCTCCCAACAGCTTCCAGCACGTGACTTTCGCAGCCATTCAGACCGCTGCTCTTCTCGGAATGTGTGTCTATAGGGTGCAAGCTTTTCTCGTGGAAGTCAACAAGAAAATCCACCAACCCATCTTTCGTGCAGTCCAGCTCAAAGTCCGTATTGGTCAAGTCCAAGATATACTCTGCCGGGTTATAATGGTTTGGAATCGGGTATCCAGCGCGTGCAAAGTGATCCTGTACAGCCGACCGAGCGCCACAGTAGACGGTACGACCGCCCGATAAAAACGACACATTATCAAAGAGATCAAACATCAGGCTTGAAGGCTGGTGAATTGAGGCAATCACCACCACATTCTCTGCCTCGGCAAATTTCTTCAACGTTTGGATCACCTCAAAAGACGCCTTGGAGTCCAAGCCCGATGTAGGTTCATCCAAGAACAAAACGCGCGGCCGCGTCACCACCTGGCTTGCCACGGAGAGCCGTCTTTTTTGGCCTCCAGAAAGTCCTTTTTGGAGCGGTGTTCCGACAATGGTATTTTTTTGCTTGGAGAGGCCAAAAAAATTGACTGTTCTATCCACGACGTCGGAGATGTGTTCTTTTGTCTCGGGTGTTTCTGACATCTTCGCACAGAACATCACGCTCTCCTTCACAGTGAGACACCCCAACAAGTGGTCCTCTTGCTCCACGAACCTGGAGAATTGGCGGAGAAGCTGCTTGGTCACGGGAACTCCTTCGAATGAAACGTTGGCAGAAATGTCGAATTTTCCGAGGTTCTGCATCCGTTGTGCCAATACTGAGAGGAGGGTGGTTTTGCCCGAGCCTGACGGTCCCATGAGCGCGGTCACAGTTCCTAGATGGGCGGAGCCACTCACATTGTCAAGCAAAAAGGTTTTTCCGGCATTCACAGAGACTTGGCTCCATACAAAAGAGCCAGAAACAGAGGATTTGGGAGATTGGGACATGGTTTTAAGAGATAGGGGGATGATTTTTTGGTGTGCATTCGAAAAAGGAAATTTTTCGGCGGCTGTGGCTTTTTATAGTGCGAAATTCTTTTATCGGGTCATCGGCCCGCACCGACAACCTTCCCAATTAGGCAACTGTTTTCGAGCACTCCCGATCACCAATCAAACCCGACCACAGAACACAACCCCCAACAATGCCCTCAAGGTATAATTCAGGCCACTCAAGATATGGCAATCTACTGTTTTTTGGCATTTTTATTACTCAACTTTGAGAGTGCCACTTCTCAGGGTTTCACCACAACTCTGTTGACAGTGTTGGGACTTGGCCTTACGATAAGAAATTTAATAGGAAGAAAAAAATTGCTCACGCATAGCGCTTTTCGTCATCATTCCTACATCTTTACAAGCTTGATAAATAACGTGTATTCGAGTGCCAGTTCTTTGAACGCGACACACCTAGATCTGCATCTCGCCAATGGCTCCATTTCTGTCAAAGAAGGACCTGTCGCGGATGTAAGGGTCCAAGCCAATGTAGTTTTGAGCCAAATCGGCGCCCAACTGGATTTTGTTGTTCAAGAATTTGGTGGAATCTTCCTTGGTCTTGGCACCGATCCATGCAATGGTTGTATCGATGAAGTGCATTGACAACTGTTCTCTTTCAGCAACAAGTTTCTTGTAAGTGTCGTCTTTTTCCTTTTTGCCGCTGTTGCTTGGAGTTGGGGGAACGTACTTGGGCTTGAAGTCGTCCAAGCCTCCCAAGTCCTTTGGAATGTACTTTTTGTCAATGAATTGTTCCAAGTCCGATGCGTTCTTGGTGAAGTGGATCTTAGATGCCACCACTGGGTCCAACCAGCCCTTGATGATCTTCCAAACCGCATTGAAAATCCATGGGGCCTTGTGGATCCAGATGGCGGTGAGACTCTCGGGATAATTGGCCTCGAATGACTTGGCCAAGAACTTGACTGCATTCAAGTCGGCGTTTTTCAACGAGAACCCGGTCATGTCAAACAAGATGTTGGCACCGTCATTGCCGTTCGTGTAGTCACTGAAGGTCATCTTAGTCCACTCGATGATAAGACAGATCAATCTCTCAAAGTCCTTTTCTGGACAGTCACTGCCAAAGTGCTGCTTCACCCGGATCACACAGATAGCACCCGAGGTTTTGTCAGCACCACGAATGTATGCCTTACCCATCTCCAAAGCCTTGATGATTTCCGGGTATTTTTTCGAGTTGAAGATGGCAGTGTCACCTTCGCTGACCCACTTGTTCACTGGGTGCGAGTCTATCTTCCACTCCAAGCAGCTTGCTGCCATTCCAACAGCAGGACCCACCTTGAATTTTCTGGCACGCAAGAAACGGAGAAGATCATTGTCGGGGGAGATTTGTCTAATGGAGCTCCAAAAACATTGGTGGAGAAGAGCCGTGTTATGCTTTTCAAGATGCCCGTATGACTCTTTGGGTTGTACTTTCACGCTTTCGTCGTAGATTCCCTCGAGGTAGTTGGCATTACCGTTCAAATTTGCGTAGGTGGTCTTTGTTCTGTCGGACACGGATGCGCCGGATTCAAGAAATGAAGTTTTGGAGACCTTTGGAAGGGCGTTAATGGGCTCGGAAGCCACGAAAGTGGCCTCGTTTTCAATGTCACTGAAGGCCATCGAGTCCAAATCGTAGCCCCACTGCTTCAAGAGTGCAGCCCAAGCCTGCTTGGTGGCTATCTCGGAGTCTTCGGTAAGGGACCAGATTCTGTTGGGTTTGACGGTCATTTCAGCGGGCAGGGATGTAATCCAAGAAAACAAAGAAGAAGTAGAGAATATAAAAAAAGAGCTTCCAGTCAACAGTCAAAACTCGGGGTGGAGTTGGAATGGACAGGATTAGTGAAAGGAAGCCAAGAATGCTGGACTATATATGGGAACCAACCCCCGCAAATGATTTGATATCATTCCAACGCTCGGAGTGCGTTCTCCGCATTGTGCATTTCACGTGTGCGCATTACGCAGTGGTCGTGCGCAGTGGATCCAGGGCCGGCACTGCCCAATCCAGAAGTTCGCAATCGAAATACCGCATTGACCTGTCTACGCTTATGTACTTTACGGATATAAGCTGTGGGGAACCTCTTGAGGTATATCTATATCTGTATACATTCTCCCTTTTACACTGGTTCCAGCACTTGCGCCCTCCGTCGCTCCGGAGGCGCGTCTTATCGGGGATTATACTTGGCAACTCCGGGTTGTGGGTTGGCGTACTCAAGGGTCTTTCCCCGTAATGGCCTTGCTTTTTTGTTGTGCTATGCCTAAGCGATAATAGGCCATGCGTAAAGATGCGAACTTTGTTCACCTCTGCTTGGTTGCTCCGTGCCTAATGCTTTGACACTGGCTCCTAAGACGACCTTGGAGAGAAGCCCAAGCTATGGCGGGGTATTAAGGTGGTTTTGACGAGACACAGATCGCCAAAACTTGATTTCTGATTTCTAATTTTTTTTTTGCTTTTGCTACGCTATCAGGGCTATGATGGAGGGGTTGGGGGCTTACGTGCAGGGAAGCCTGTGAAAATCAAGTGCGGAGTAACAGTACGTGCACCTACCAAGACTTCCTGTAAGATATTTTGTGAAAAAAGTTTCCACCTGGAATTTCCATCCCCAAAACTAATTAGTTCTGGTTTCTTATAGACAAAGGATAATATAATTATGGGTGAAATATACTTTTGTGCAAGGAATCTTGATGTGGGTGCAGAATCTCATATCTGTATATCGGTATATCTGTCGGTGCGGAAAGACCCAAAGGTAAAAATTTTGCCAATTTCAAGTCGTGCTAGTTGCGCGAAGGTCGTGCGAAATGTAAGCCCTGTGACGTCCGCCTGTGCGTAGTACTAGTGTAGCATTTAGCACCGTAGCAGTTAATACTGCACTCATATACTGAAGCACTAGGAATTCTATTTGTTAGACCCACCATGGGTAGTAAAATGCCTATGTGGATGTTGAAACCCTGTACTGGTCGACCAGAGGTTGAGAGGCCCTTTTGGCCCTTTTTACGACCTCTATTCCTCTATACCGGACTAGTCCATATAAGGTGCGACGGTTCCTCGAGGAAGAACCAGCGGCGAATGGACATAGTAAACAGAGTACCTGACGTAACTGGAATCTAAAACTATTAATGTTTTATATTAGCAGCATTATATTATGAATACCCATTAAGCATATACACTACTCTATACACCACACTAAACCTCACACTCTACCTCATACTATGCTCACACTATGCTCACTATAATTTTGTCTTTCCAATCATAACACACACTCCGTACACACTCAGACTAGCACTTAGACTAACACTAGTGAGAAACCTCGGGTGAAAACCTCGAACCACAATAAGGAATTATCATAGGTCATTCGACGAACCAGAATATACGGATTTAAGATAGGAATGTTATTTTAAATCAAAAAAAAAAAAACAAAAATGTATTTGACATCGCAGAAGACGCTCATTGATAATTTAAATTATTACATATGTGGTTACTTAAGGTTTATTCCAAAAGCCAGAAATGGTTGAAAAGAATATAGTGCACATTTTTTTGGGCAATACAGTACAAATTTTTGTTTTGGGCAGTACACATTTTTTTTTTTGCACAACACACGCACTAACGGCCAAAAAGTTGGAATTTGAAAACTACTACCGATATGTGCAGGAGCATTGTTGAAAAAACTTTGACAGGACTATTTATCTCGGATGAGCACTAAAACTTTTAGCAATTCCTCCCGTCACATTTAAAATTCAAGACATTCTGAACACCATGGAATAGAGTGTTGAACCACATCGATTTCCAGTACAGTATAGTGAGTGGGGTACGCAGGTGACACATCGCACGCTACATCTTTTGGTTGCGAAATACATTAAAAAAATCTAACTGTAATAGTCACCGAAATCAGTGCTCAGACTGTCTAGCAGTAGGGAATTTACAAGAGCATGGCAATACCAGCAGCAACACCGGCAACAGCAGCTGGGACAACGCCTGCGGCACCAGCAACGTAAGAAGAGACGCTTGGAACAGCAGAAGCGGAAGCAGAAGCAGAAGCCTTACCAGCAGCGGCAGAGGAAGCCTTGGCAGGAGCAGCAGAAGCAGCCTTTCCAGAAGCAGCAGCCTCAGTTTGAGCACCCTCAGCCTTGGCAGCTTCGGAGGTGGCAGCAGCAGTGGTCTGTGGGGCAGCAGCATCGGTCTTAGCAGCCTCACCGTTTTGCTCGGCCTTGGTCTCCTCAGCCTTGGTCTCTTCAGCCTTAGTCTCCTCAGGAGTTTGAGCAGCCTCGGTGTTCTCAGCAGCCTTGGTCTCCTCAGTGGGGGTGGCAGCAGCGTTTTGCTTGGCGGCAGCAGCAGACAAGGCAGAAGAGGCAGAGGAGTCAATGATCCAGTATGGTTCCCACACACCAGCAGCCTTACAAAGGTTGATGGCCGAGTTTTGGGCAGAGGTGACGTCGTCACCAGCACACTTCTCAGCGATACAGTCAGCAACGTCAGAGGCCCAGTTGGTCATGACACAGAGACATCCAGTGTCCCAGTATGGACATGGGGTAGAGGCGGTGGAGGCCTTGACACAGCTCTGGGCACAAGATGGCAATTGGTCGTAGATTCTGTCAGCGAAACCGTTGATAGAAGCGGTCTTAGCGACGGAAGGGTAGGTACCCCAGTTAGCAGCAGAGGCAATAGCCATGACAGAAGCGAGAGTAGCGACAGAGGACAACATAGCGAGCGGAATTGAAATATGAAAGTTTGTGGAGAGAAAAGAACTACAGCGGGGGAAACACGACAATTTATATTGTTGACAGGGCGCCCAGGTCGAAGAACGAAACCGGAGGTCTTGCAAACTTCCTGCGCTGCAATGCGGCATACCAAGAAAAATAATATTTGACAACTGGCATGAAGGTTCCGATTCGGTCACATACGTCTCCTAATGCGCGACATACATGACGCAAACAGCAGGTGCGTATGCTCGTTGAATAGGGCATATGGATTGCGTGCAGTCTCTTCCCATTGAAAAGTCTTTCTTTCATTATAAATTCATCAAGTATTAGCGTGATATAACTTAAAATTCGGGGACTCGAAGCTTAAATTGAATTACGGGTATCGTTTCAACTTTAGAATTCGCAACAAAACGGTGTCTTTTGAGGGTAAAAAAGGGTCGAAGCCGACGCGAGGCTCCTCCACTGTACATCCGAACATGCACTTACCTCGGCATTCAGGCGATAAATCCGGGGGAGTCTAGAAGAAGCCGACGCCTATAACCGGAATCCCTGAATCGGCTTTCTCCAGAAGCTTGATCTGGTCTATTGTTATGTATAGTAACTTTTTATGTATTAGTTGTATATGAAGGTCAAGCAAAGTTAAGGATAAGTCTATGCCAAGTACGAAAGTGCACCTGCAAGCAAGAGGCCAAGAATTCCAACGTTCATGACAGTCTTTTGCGTGGCCCCATTAGCAGTGGAAGAAGTGCTTCCAGAAGATGCAGCCGTAGAAGAAGCTCTGGAGCTACTGCTCTCGGAACCGTCAGAAGACAGAGGTCCAGAAGTAACTGCGGCAGATTGACCCAGAATCATATCAGACAGTTGCTGAGACTCGCCTCCACTGGTACTGGCGGCCACGACCTTCACTCCAGAAGCAGCCTTGGAGACCAAAGAAGACACAGATGCAGGCATCATCCAAACATTGGCACCAACTCTGGAGCACAAAGAGTAGGCCAAAGCAGTAGCACTAGCCACATCCGAAGCCTCACATCCTTTGGCAATACACTCTGCCACCAGCCCAGACCACTGGGGCATCACACACAAGCATCCAGTGTCCCAGTATGGGCAAGGGGTGTTTCTGGTGGAAAGTTTCACACACTCCAGGGCACAAGATGGCAATTTTGCTTGGATTGGGTCAGCGAAACCATTGACGGAGGCAGTCTTAGGAACAGAGGGGTAGGTAGCCCAGTTCTCAGCCAAGACGGACGTGAGGAGGACGAAAATATAGACGTAGTTCATTATTTGAAAGGAGTGCAGAGTGTTATAGGGGAAATAAGTTTAAGGGGTACCTTGAATTCTGAAAGGGGGACGGGCTTCTCAATTTATTGCATTTGAGGACGTGTGTAGCCTTTGTCAGATGGAAATGATAATGTCCGTGCTAAGGCATTTGATTTCTGCAAGACAATGTACAGGTCTGCATCAATCGGCGGTACGCTTTTGCGGCATTAAGTGTGTGCAGGTGTGCAGTTAATCTAAAAGATCTGTGGCTTAGATTCTAAAGTTTTGGAAGAAACAGAAGCCACTAAACCAAGAAAACACAAGAAATAAATTACGACGGTTTCGTATTTTCTATCTAATATACTCACTCTATGGCAGTTGGCAGACTTTGGCCGGAGGGTCACAGCGGGTGATCCCTTTTATATGCAGACGCCTAGCTTTTTAATGCAAGCTGTATGCACTGATGGTTCCGATAATTCCACGCACCCTATTGTAAGTCGTGTAAAAGTGCGTAAAAACCGAAATGTCCGCTTTACAAGAGGTAGCGGCTTTGTCAAGCAGATCATCCATCTCATTAGCGATCTGTGTACATAAAATGTCGCGTTCATGCGCAGGCTTCCTGCTTCATTGCTTTGAAAACTAATCTGGTCTCGCAACGTGGAGTTATCGGCCGCCGCGACTATTAACCCCTAGAAATCCCCTCTTCAATACACCGCCGCTTTTTCCCACTTGAAGTGATACCATTACACCATTATAAACCTATATCATCATGGGCATTCCGTTTAACGAACAATACTTTGTTGAGAAAGAACGAAACTACAAGTTCCTCTTCCTATCCGTTCTAGTATCAGTGCTCCTCCCCGCAATCCATGGTGTGCTCTTCCACTGGATCCCCTGGGTGTTGAGATCACACAGAAAGGCCGAGGGCCTAAATCATGAGAAGTATTTCGTGTTCATGAAGTACTTCAACTCCTTCAATAAGACCCTCAAAGCTACGGTCTTTGGAAAGCACCTCTATTTCCAACCCAGTTTGCTAGTGTTGCTAGCCTTTCACATTGGAGTGAACGCCTGGTTTTGCGTAGCCGAAACGAGAGATATCGACTATGAGCCATGGCTGTACATTGTGAGTAAGAGAGTGGGGCGGATTTCCATAGCTCACATTCCACCCATTCTAATATTCGTGGCCAAGAATAATCTTGTATCGGCGTTTTCTGGCCTTTCTTTGGACAAAACGGTATTCTTCCATAAGTGGATGGGCCGCTCCATGTTTTTGTGTGCTATCATTCACATGGTGTTGTCGATGAAATATTGGTTAGACTTGAAGTTCTACATCATGATCAAAATCCCTCCCCAGATCTTTGGATTTATTGCCTTCAGCTGCTTGGGAATGCTCAACCTTGCCTCTTTTAAATTCATTCGAAACTATGCCTTTGAAGTTTTCTTGGCCCAGCACAGAGCCTTTAATTTCATTATGCTTTTGCTTGCATACTTCCACAATGGAGGAAACCATGCTGCCGTCATCTTGGGTGTGCACATGTTGGTGGTGGACCGGATTGCAGCCAGGGTTTACGGAATCCTTCACAAGTACAGGAACCCCAAGAAGGGAATGAGTGACTTTGAAATTCTTGATGATACTACAGTGCGTGTTTCCGTTCCAATCAATATTCGTCAGGTTGACAATGAGAGATGGTGGAGATTTTTTGTGCCTAGATACGAAACTTGGAGGGCTGGTCAACATGTGTTGTTCAACTGTAACAAAGTGGCTCTTCTTGCCTATCATCCTTTCACCATTTCGTCTTTGGCCGAGTCGGGAAAGATGGTGTTGGTGATTAAAGTCCACAAGGGTTTCACCAGGAAGTTGATCCAGAAATTGCAGAAGATGGAGGAGAATGAGGCTTTGGAATCTCAAGTTTCCGTTGTATCCTCTGTTGAGGAGGAGGTCTACAACTACAGCTCCGACCACTCCACCAACTCAGCAACGCAGTTAAAGACCAACGAAATCCGCGAGGAAACCAGACCTTTGAACAAAGATGTCACCACTTTCAAAAAGATGGTATCTGGATTCGTGACCCCGAAAATCTATAACATCAAAGCAGGCATCAATGGACCTTTTGGTGCTAATTATCAACCGCTCACCAAGTTCGACAGTGTTGTTTTCTTTTCTGCTGGTTCAGGAGCTTCTTTCACGTTACCGGTGGCCTTGAACTTGCTTAAAACCCTCAAACAAAGAGATGACGAAGGCGACTACTTGTACCGTCCTGAAAGAACGCAGGTGACCATTGTCATGTCCATGAAAAAGGCCGCAAACTTACAATGGTACGACCACCTTTGGGAGGAGTTTATACCCTTTTTCAATTCCGGCAGGGCTCTTCTTTCTCTTCATTTAACACAAGAAGTTCCGGATGCCTCCGACTACCAAGAAGAAATCCAAGAGAAATCCACTAAGGTTGTGGATGAAGTCAAGGAACATACTTTTGAGTCCAGCTCTACATACAGTGCCGGCCCAGGCTTCACCACCACTTACGGACGTCCAGATTTCGAAGAGATTATCACCAGTTCCGTTAGTGATTTGTGTTCTGCCGAGTACCGCAAGTCGTTTGCCTGCATTGGATGTGGTCCTGTGGCTTTCAACGAGCAGATCAAGAATGTGTGTGAGAAGAACAGATGGGTCCCTCATGCCCCCGATATTTATTCCTACAACGAGTCTTTTGATTAGTTACAATAAGTAATTTTAAAGCAATAACAGTCAAAATTAAATAGAAAGTTTTGCCGAACTTGTTAGATTCTGATGCTCCTCCAATACCATGTAATAATGTTGATTCTCATGCGAATGGGTGCAACAACTTCTCCAGAGAAAGTCCGGCATACAAGCACCCCGCTCATTCCTACGACCGTGTGAAGTTGGTATGAACAGTTGGGATGGTAACCAAATAACAATCGTACTGCGTCTTTTATACGTATATGATGTAAGGATGGCCTGACCCAATTGTGTAGGGTTCAATAGCTGTAGCGTGAGCTTAATAGGTGAATGCGTAGTATGCTACCCATAGTAATTTCAAATTAGCCTAGAGATGTGCATTTTAGTATGCCAAGGTCAAATCTATTTAGTATAATTTCAATCTAGTTGAAACATAATCAGTAGACGGCACTATTGATTAGCTACGTAAGCGTCTTGCTTAGAAGAGAGCAGCTGCGAATACAGCCACAACGGACAAAATCCAGTTGAGCGAAAAGCCAGAGGCAGAGTTGGCAGCAATTATCACTGGCGAGCTAGCTGCAGCGGCGGTTGCAGAAGAGGCTTTTGGAGCCTTGACAGAGTCCTTAGCAGCAGAAGAAGCACCTGCGACCTTGGAGGTGATAGTTGTCACTTCGCCAGCAACGGTAGTGTGAGCAGCACCAGGGTGCTCAGCAGGAGGGTGAGCACCAGCAGCAGGGTGAGAAGCAACGGCAGGGTGAGAAGCAGCAGGGGTAGTGCACTCCTCAGTGATAGTCTTAGTCACTCCCTTAATAACCGTAGTGTAGGTGGTATAAGATGCCACAGGAGTGGAGCATTCCTCAGTAACAGTCTTGGTGACACCATTCACAATAGTGGTGTAGGTAGTGAGCGAAGCAGCTGGGGTAGGTTTACACTCCTCAGTCACAGTGACGGTAGCATTACCAATGACAGTGGCATAAGTGGTGACTTGACCGGTCAAGGTAACACACTTGGTGCAGATGGTACTGATGACAGTGTGAGTGTTGGTAACAATGAGGGTGGTGGAGTCAACAACAACCTCAGAGGAGCTGTTCTTGGCTGGAGCAGCACTGGAAACAGAGACTTCGGATGCGATAGAAGAAACTTCTTGGGAAACTGGGTCAGAAGAAACAGCAGCAGGATCAGCAGCAGGATCAGCAGAAGAAACAGCAGAGGAAACAGCAGAAGCAGCCTCAGAGACGAGAGAAGAAGAAGCAGCAGGCACTGGGGTAGACAACACAGGAGCAGACAAAACTGGATCAACAACATCAGGAGAAGCAGCAGCAGAAGAAAGTGGAGCCTCGGAAATAGCAGAGGAAGCAATTCCGGTTTGAGCAGCAGCCACAGACAAAAGACTCAGAGCAGTAGCATTGATTCTGAAATAAGGAGCAGGAACACCGTATGCGGAACAGGCCGAGCTGGCCACGCTCAAGAAGTCAACCACTTCTTGTCCCTTACAATAAGTAGCCACACACTCAGCAACAGGGTTTGCAAAGGTAGGGAACACACAGAGACATCCCATTTCCCAGTAAGGGCAAGGAGTACTAGAAGTGTCCCTCTTCACACACTCTTTGGCACAGTCATTGATATTGTCTAACACTCTGTCAGCAAAACCATTGATAGTAGCAGTTCTTGGAACAGAAGTAGCAGACCTAGAAGAAGAGCTTGGGCTCAGGGTAATGGCAGGAGATTGAGATTGCTCCGAGTCCCTAATTACTGCAGAAGAAAGAGCTTGGACGGAGGAAGGAGCTGGAGCAGACGATGAAGCTTCGACAGAGCTTGGAACCACACTGGAGGAGGGAACCACAATGTCAGGAGTCTGTGCAGCAGCAGAAGACAAAGAAGAAGCTGCGGCAGCATTAATAATCCAGTATGATGACCAAACACCAGCAGACTTACAAGCTGAAGTAGCAGCACTGAGGAAGCCCTTCACTTGTTCTCCTTTACAATTCTTAGCAACACACTCACTCACAGGACTGGACCATGGCAGCATAACACAGAGACATCCAATATCCCAGTATGGACAAACGGTGTCGCTCGCACTCCTAATGACACATTCTTGTGCACAAGCGTCGATATGGTCGTAAACCTTGTCACCAAAACCATTGTAGGTGGCTGTTTTGGCAACAGAGGGATATTGAGTGTAAGGATTGTCAGCAGCAGTGGCCACTGCAAGGGCCGTAGCGAGAGAAAGAATGTGGGTAAGCATTTAACGAGAGTATGAAGGCTGGATTAAAAAAGTTTATTGTCTGATAAAACTGGGTCTTTATATATGAATGAAGGCTGTATTCAACTGCAAAAATAAACTAGACATGCAACACGCTCTGATCATGCATGAAAGGCGTAATGCAAGCGGTACGACATACATAGTGCGGCATCAGTAGTTGGAATGGGGGTAAACTGCAAGCGCGTTTAGATTGCATGAAAAACTCTTTATCTTTTTCATCTCGCTCCACTTATCTTTTCGATCATTTTTGAGTACATGGCCTTTTGATCAATCTTTTTTTTTTTTTTTTTTTCACAGCTTGTTATTCTATGTACTAGTCTGAACCATCAACCCCTTCCTCTTTTCTCCAGTCTCCTTGATCGAAAATCTGGTTCAAATACAAAGCTTCTCCATGGGTGTTTGTAGAGGTGCTGCATATATGCAATGCAGTGTTGCGACATTCGAATCAAGATCGTCTTCGGTTTGCCAAGAAACCTGCTTAAGTACTAAACAATTGGTTTAATTGTCTGTTTTCCATCGAACATGCTAGTCAAGAAATACACCGAAAAGCAGACATATAATGCTGGTCATAATACACTGCGATAGAACACTATCCTTTTTCTAAAAGAGGCTTTGGTGAGCTTTTTTAACCCGGAGACATCGGCGATGCATCATTTACGAGCGCGCGGAATTGTTAGGAACTTTCGTGTACGAGACCTTGGCAGTCCGAATCCAGGGCCGATGCGTTTAGTAGCCTTCACTTTTTAGGCGGTCGTGCATATCAATAGCCGGCTTTAGGAGTTACGTGCAACAACAACATGGTAACGACATAAGAATAGCACTTCTCCGAAGCCGCATGCGCCACCAGCTTCCAAGCGAAAGAGAATGTTTATTGTATTTTTGCAGCTCTCATTCAAGGAATTCGCCGTTTCAATACTCCGCCCGCTTCCTACCCCAGACAATGCGTGCCTGTTGATGTTGAAGAGTAGCACCTGTCCTACTCCTGTTCGCCGTGTCGCGGAGTTACGTATGCAGACGAGGGTGGGCGTTTCCGGGGAACTCGTCCGAGGCGTCGGTCTCTGGCTCGCATATTCGGAAACATCGCAGTACCTTGGAACCCTCCTGCAACTTGGACTAACCAATGCCCAAGCTTTTTCGGTAATGCACCTACACGCCAAACCTCTAGGGCATGACTATTGGACTGAAGAGGTCTCGTATTTCTCGTTTCGGAAATCACCCTCGGCTTTCCTGGATGTTCCTGAATATACTTCCACACACCATACTACGACAAGACCCACACTAAACAGAACAGAGAACAAAGTACAGACTAAACGGAACAGGGTACAGACTGTTAGACCCACCATGGGTAGTGTAATACCCATGTGGATGTTGAAACCCTGCACTGGTCGATCAGATGTTGAGCGGCCTTCGGCCTTCAATACGACCTCCATTCCTCTATGCCGGACTAGTCTATATAAGGTGCGATGGTTCCTCTTTGAGGAAACATCGGCGAATAAATATACAAAACACACAAAACAGAGTACTGGACGTAACCAGAATCTAACACAGACTAAACAGAACAGATTACAGAACATAGACCATAAAATCAATGCTATTGTTGTTATAGGATTCGAGATTGACTGGTATACTTTGAACATTAAGGTTCCTTCACATAGTGTAGTGGTCCCTCACTAGAAGTAACGGCGTTACGCGTGACATGGGCCTAAAATCATTCACCTATTAATGTGCAGCGCACGCCACGATCTGAGGACTGATCTGCTAATCTGAGGCCTTGTTTTCGCGGGGTACTATCAAGTAATCCAAGATACACCCAAATAAGCTTTAAAAAAAACATAGGAATATACGAAATGCAAAAAAAGGAAATACCCA
This sequence comes from Metschnikowia continentalis, assembly GCA_002370835.1. NCBI lineage: Eukaryota > Fungi > Ascomycota > Pichiomycetes > Serinales > Metschnikowiaceae > Metschnikowia > Metschnikowia continentalis. The sequence goes on along the minus strand of NLAO01002068.1, from coordinate 401,970 downwards.
AGAGTGGGGCTCATAACCAACAATCAACATTCGGCCGTTTCGGGTCTCGTCGGTCAGTCGTGCACTCCCTAAAAGGAATGGTGGCTTCCACACAGCCTTTGGCCAATGCCGCAGGTATACGGCTTTTGGAGCAAGGTGGCAATTGTGTGGACGCTGCCGTTGCTGTTGCAGCAGCACTATGTGTCACGGAACCATCTTCAACTGGTGTTGGTGGGGATTGTTTTGTGCTTTTTCACGATAATAAGACGAAAAAGGTCCATGGCTTGAATGGATGTGGCAAATCGGCCAAACGAACGTCAATTGGTGCTGTAAAAAAGGACTTGGGACCTGGGGCTTTTCGGATTCCACTCCTGAGTGTGCATTCTATCACGGTTCCTGGGGCAATTGCAGGCTGGCTTGATGCCATTGAAATGTGGGGCTCTGGAGCCGTTACGCTCGACCAGATCTTTGCTCTGGCCATTGACCTTGCGGAAAATGGGTTCATTGTTAGTGAAATAGCTGCTCATTTATGGAGAGGTGCTCTGCTAAATCTTGTCAAGCAAAGTGGGAAGAATGCTGATACATTCCTCAATGCAGATGGGTCATATTGTCAAGCGGGCCAAATCTTTGACAATAAGCCTCTTGCGAGACTTTTCAGAAAGATTGTTAAAGAGGGAAAGGATGGCTTCTACAAGGGCGACGTGGCCCAAAAAATCGTGTCCAAGGTAAAAGAAAAGGGTGGGCTCATGGAATTGGATGATTTAAGTGAGCATACTTCCAAACGGGTGGACCCGATTTCATTTGATTTCTTGGGCAAACGACTCTGGGAAATTCCTCCAAACGGACAAGGAATCGTTGCGTTGTTTGCTTTGGGGTACTTAAAGGAACTTTCAGAGCAGAAGAAAATTGACTTGGAGTCGTTGCAACACAATTCCACCGAATACGTCCACCTTCTTATCGAGGCGTTGAAACTTGCGTTCTACGAATCAGAGCATTTTGTTGCTGACCTCGACTTCCATTCCGGGATTGACGTCAAATTCGCTTTATCAAAAAAGAGACTTGCTCAGAAGGCCAAGATTCTTCACCCAAAAAAGGTCTTGGCCAGAAAAGACATTGACATTGTGCCGGACCCAATGTACAAGTGTGACACTGTGTACTTTACCGTGACTGATGCTCAAGGGAATGCGTGCTCATTCATTAACTCAGTGTTTTCCTCCTTTGGGTCGTGCATTATTCCCGACAACTACGGCTTTGCATTGCAGAGTCGAGGTGCTAACTTCAACTTGCTGCAAGGAGCAATCAACTGTTTGGAGGGCGGAAAACGGCCCTACCATACCATCATTCCCTCTTTGATCACCGACTCTGAAACAAATGAGTTGTTCGCTTCTGTTGCTTGCATGGGTGGCTGGCAACAGCCACAAGCACATGTGCAAATCTTCCTCAATATGGTTCTCTTTGGGTTCACGCCGCAAGAGGCTTTGGATGCACCTAGGTTCTGTCTTGAACCCAACGAGAAGTTCCGGCATTTAGACATTGGCAAGGGCTCAGGTGGCCCAGTATCGACACCCTCCACGATTGTGAATCTCGAGGAGGGAATCTCGCAAACAGTTGTTGAAGAACTTAAGAAAATGGGGCATGTGGCTGTATCGATCAAAGGATATGAACGGGAGACTTTTGGCAGAGCACAATGCATCAAGAACATTTCGAGCAAGGGAAGAGTGGCATGGGCAGGAGGATCAGATCTTCGTGGAGATGGCGCTGCAGTGGCACAAATATAGTGCTCTGATATTGAGTGTACCCTCATCTTCTACATCACTTCTATTCTGATATTCATTAATTTGATTATAGTCATGTCTAAAAAAGAGCGGTGATCAAACCGAGCAAAGGAACTTTACCTGTAAAGATTCCCAAAACAAAGTTAATCACAAGAGTAGTGTATGCCGAATTATTCACAATGTCACCAATGAGACCCGTGAGGAAACCAGACAGGATGGCAGCACCAACAACTCCAGACAAGGTGAGAAGCTTTTCGTCCACGAGGTAGTTGAACAACTTGATGTCGAACTTATAGAAGCCGGAGTCCATGATGGCATTGTACACCACATTGATGGCCAAACCAGATTTCTGCAAGGACTCGAAGATCGACTCTATGTTGGAGTTGGTGCCAATGATGCCGATAATCTGCGAATAGATCGACGTGAGAAGATCTCTTCTCTCAAGTTCCGACATGTCATCGTCAATAGCTCTAGTGTAGAGAGCATCCATAAGAGCATCGGCATCCACATCATCTCTCTTCATCAAGTTCATCAAACCCTCTTGCTCAATGTATTGTGCGAGGTCATCACGTTTCAAGATACTAGTGATACTGTCCAAGACTGAATCACTTGTGTCAGTGGCAGCAACAGTGGCAGCAGTAGCAACAGTGGGAGCAGCACCAGCAGCACCAGCAGTAGCAGCAGTAGCAGGAACATTTGTAGCCACAGCAACAGCAGTAGTAGCAACAGCAGTATCTTCATTGAAAGAGTCTGAGCCCAGACCCAAAAGAGATCCAAGGCCTGAGAGGTCGTTGGAGGCAGCAGGGGTATTAGAAGAGTCAGTGGAGTCGGAGTCAGTGGAGTCAGTATTGGAAGACTCAGTAGAGCCGGTCCCCGTAAGGTCACTCAAAAGACTACTCAAGTCACTGGAGCCACTAGAATCAGTACTACTAGTAGAATTCTTCAAGCCGGAACGCTGGGAGCTAAGGAGACTGGTCAGCAGCAGCCCAAAGAGGTTTCCGAGCCCCAAAAGGTCACCAAGACCACCTAAAAGACCACCGGAGCTAGAGGAAGACGAAGAAGACGAAGAAGAGTCACTCGAGGAGGCAGTACCCTTATATTGCTTCACAATCTTGGTGACACCGGAAATGGTTTCATAATGGGTCAAGACCATCAAGACCAAGTCGAGGCCGAGCCCAGACTGGTCCGCAGCCTTTAAAATCGAAGACAAGCCTTTTGTCTCAATGAAAGCACCAACAAAATTGCACACCTGGGTCTGAGTCAAAGATATACTCAAGGCCGTTTTCGCCAAGCCAATGGTGGCCGAGTTGTTCAACGACTTGAAAAGGAACGTAAGCGCAGCAATGTCTTTTTTCTCCAACTCAACAATAACCGCATCCGGAGCCACGTCGTTGAGGTCTCTCACTTCATACACATTACCTTTGGCCAATGCAGTGACATCGACGGGGAGTGCCGAGGAGAAGGCGAAAAACGAAAGTAGAAAGAAAGGAAAGAGGAGCCGCATTCGAGCCTAGGGTGGGTATTTTATGGAGGAGGAAGAGAAGGAAGGAGGATGTTGGGAATACTTTTTACCCCAGTGGGAATGTGGTTTTATATATAGTGAACGCCCAAAGTTCCAGCTGGGAATTTGTGATGCCTAAGACATGAAAACGGTTACCCAAAGTAGTTTGCAATCTGGGATGTCCTAAAGCGGATAAGACCATGATATCGAGATTATTACCATAAACGGCAATGTCAAAGAGTGCGCCTGCACATAAACCCTCATATCCCAGTGAGGCATTTCATCTTCCTCAGCCGTTCTACCCAAAAAAACAACCGTGCCTCAGGCTGCGCCGTAAACGAAAGATTACGAACATCAAGGTTATGTACACCCAGGTTATGAACCACCAAGGTTAAATAAAACATTCACTTCTTGGAATTTTTCTTTTTCCGAACCCCCTCTTTTTACGAGGTCTTTTTCCGGGTTCTCCTGTTGGTGTTTTTCCCGAAGCCGTGGTGGTTTTCAATGTTCGTCTATTTTCTGACTCACCAAGGGGAGAGGCTCCGGGCCTTACACATGAGAAAGAAAAGAACACACAATAGCCATTTCAAGACCAAAAACAACTAAAATAAACTCTTTAAAAATCTAGACCAAAGCAATTTCCTTTGATTTTTCTAAAATTCTGACTCGAAATTAAAAGAGCCAATAGGGTTGAGTTGATTTTTAGACGAGTAATAGCGCACCCGTGCACCATGCGAATAACCCCGGGGTCACACGTTGTTTTTTCGCACATCTCACGCCTTTTCCTACAATGTCCGGGATACCCCAGATTCTATCCCCAGATATCTGCAGCAATTAACAACACACCTTCTTCAGGGTCACCCGTTCTCCAATTCCAGCACATATTCCCACCCCCTAAACCTTGCATGAGCGGACATGACCAAAAAACTCACCCCCGAAGAGAAGAACAGCCGCAAACCAGCTCATAGAGCATGTACCTTGTGCAGCTCCAAACATCTCCAGTGTTCCAACTCCCGTCCCTGTCAGAATTGTATCAAGAGAAACGTCCCCCATGAGTGTAAAGACACTTCTCGAAAAAGAGCCAAGTACATGGCACCTGTGGAGTCGCCATACCCTCAGCGTGACTTGGCCAAAACTGAGCTCAACTTTTTGGATCAGCCTGGGGCAACTATCGACACAAACCACATGACTCTTGCTCCTAAAACAATAGCCGATCCACCATTCACAGGAATTAACGAATTTGACCAGACCAGAGACTCTCCTGCCTCAACACTTTCTAACAATACGAATTTCCACTCTAACTTCCTCAACCAGGAGTACATGATGCTAGGGGACCTTATATCCAAGCCGTCATCACCGTCGCTAGAATTCTCCTCAGTACCTCCACAAACCCTCGTTTCGCCAACGTTTTTGAATGAGGCAGAAATCGATGTTTCAGATACCCGTCCGTTCATCTCCCTTAGAGATACCAGTTCTGATAATGAGACCCCGAAAGCCAGTGGGTTCAATTTCGATCTCTCCCAGAACGAGGCCAAGCAGTACGTGTCTCCGCTCGTATCTCATCACATTTACCAAACAGTCCAAGATATTTATTCCAATACCATTATGAATTTTGACTACCCCATGTCGTACCATTCATTGACGTTTTTCTTGAAGCGTCGATTTTCTACTAACGATAAGCTACTCAGCAGCGAAGAAAAGAAGCAAAAAACAAATAATCTCCTCATCATCCTAAAGTTGATTGCATCCTACAGACCCACCTTCATTAGCGCGCATAAGTCGCTCTTTCAGCCGTTCGACTTCCAGTTCTTGGAGATGTCGTTTCAAAGATGTCTAATAGACTACGAGAATTTGTCGAAATTAAATGCATCTCCTACGATTATCTGGCGTCGTACCGGAGAAATCGTGTCTATCTCCAATGACCTAGGAAATCTCTTGGGGTTCAATATTTCCGAGATTTTGTCCAAACGCACATTTATTATCGAGCTCATGCATGACGATGAGTCTATTGTGGACTATTTTCGGCTATTTAAGTCGGTGGCCGTTGGAAATCTACATTCCTCCATCGTCACTCGGTGTAAACTAATACGACAGCGAGAGACTGGGCCTCTGTCATTAAGTAATGCAAAGCTAGATGATCGTGATTACATCGAGTTCTGTTCAGTGTGGACGGTTAAACGAGACCTCTTTGATTTACCGATGATGATAGTGGGCCAGTTTCTTCCTGTTCTCGCCAATGCATAAAAAATAGGAATAGTTTCTTATCTCCGTAAGTTCCAAATTTAGTATAGTGTGTTTTAGCCAAGGGAGTCAACGGAGGCTCGAAGTGGCTAATCCTATTGTGTGATAGCCAATGATTTGCACCCACATCAAGGCTGGTGACCAGCCAAATCGCGTGATTTGTGAGACCAGAAACAAAAAATCGCGACACGAGTCACCCCACTTTCAGTGAGTAGATTGTGGCATGATCTCAGATCCCATGAAATATAAATTGGTGGCTTTTGAAGCTAAGCCTTTATCATTGTCTATCTACATTTAAATCGCCGTCTTTATTCGTCTAATTAAATATTTTTTCGTCATGCCTGTAACTCCGAGCCGTGCATTATTATGTGGTGGAGCGCTCTACGCATGTGGTGCTGTTTGGATGACAAAGTTTTATTTCCAACAGTCCGCATTTAAATCCATCTTCGCAAAGAACCACAACAGCGACAAGGTCAAATGCATATATACTTAATCAATAAACCATGAATGCTTTTAGTACACGTAGAGCTGGGACATGAACGCGCGTGGGAAATAATCCGAGCCAAGCCGGAGAAAATCAATAATAATAATAAATAATAATAATAATAATAAAAAAAAAAAAATATATATATATTTTTGGAAGAAGGGGTTTTCTTACCGTCAGTATGCAGTCACGTGAGCAGGCGTTATGTGATGCGAAGTCACGCCCATTTTTTTAGAGGACTGTCACGTGATCCAGGTCCTAAACGACGGGCTGGACCACCGTTGCACCGCGAGAGTTTCACAAAGCGCCTCTACTGACGCAGCGTTTGAAAGGGCATACGCGTGCATCAATATAACTCGAGCGTTTATTTTGAGATTAATTAATGGACGGGGTGCTTTGACGAACATTGTTGTGCGCACTACAAAATTTATCCGCATGGTCAATTGTCCTTGTAAGGGACCTGCAGTTACGCCATGTTAGAAAGAAGTATGCAGCAAACAAGGAATAATGTAGCGGGTTTGTGAACCCGAGTTTCAGCCCGTAGTAACGTGAGACCCGTATTGTATTTTGGAAGCCAAGAGGCTGAAATACACGCATGAGGGGCTCTTGATGCTTATCATGAGGCTGCTACCTGCATAACTTTACGTTCGTGCGCCCTCTCGGTAGGCGGAGCCGGGTTAAACTGCTTGAACTTGAAAAGTGTGCAGTAAGCCGCATTTAGATACGGGTACAAATGACCCTTCCCCTTACCCAAAACCCTGTAGGCACTTGTAAAAAATTTCACCAAAGACTCAGTAAAAAGATATAACATTCTCTAAACCCAAATGCACAGTACCTCGAAACTGCTTCTTCGATGGAGCATGTTCGGATGTGAATGCCCCTTCGTTATAGCGTTTTGAGCCACATCGGTTTAATATGCAAGATCGCATACAATGAGAGAGAGAATGAGAAAAAAGTAAAGTGCTCTTGCCCTCCCAAGAAAGTACTTAACATCAGCGTCTTGGCGTCCAAGTTTTGTCTATATCGTTCTTGCTACGTGCTCTCTTGATGTCCACTGAAAAAGAAAATTCTTTGGCTGAAAAAGCCAGCCCTACCTCTTCTCCTCTTAACCGAAGTGCAAGTGGGAATCGTTCTTCTCGCTTAAGTGGTGGGTCTGTTTCCGAAAGCGGGGACTCCTACTCTGGTAACTATGATTACTACAAGAGTGGAAATGCCTTCACCCGTTTCATTGACTCGTTCAAGCCCATCGATCTTGAAGAAGATGGTATTGATACCTCCCACATGACTGCCATCGAGAAGTCCGTCTACGCCTCGGCCAGACATCCTTTGGCCAGAAGATTGAAGGGAAGACATTTGCAGATGATTGCCATTGGAGGATCTATTGGTACTGGTCTTTTTGTCGGTAACGGGTACGCCTTGTGGTTAGGTGGGCCTGCAGGTCAGCTCATAGCCTATTTTTTGGTTGGTTACGCATTGCTCTGTGTTGTTAATGCTCTTGGTGAAATGTCGGTGCAGTTCCCTGTGCTGGGTTCCTTCAACGCTTTCTTTTCTCGTTTTGTGGATCCTTCTTGGGGTTTTACTGTTGGTCTTTTGTATTCCTTGTCTTGGCTTATTTCGTTCCCTTCTGAGTTGGTGGCTTGTTCGCTTACCGTACAGTATTGGAATAAGGATATTAATCCAGCGGCGTGGGTAGCGATATTTTACATTGTCATTTGCAGCATCAATCTTTTTGGTGTTAAGGGTTATGGTGAAGTGGAGTTCGTGCTCTCGATCATTAAAGTGCTTGCTGTGATTGGTTTCTTGATTTTTGGTATTTGCATCATTTGCGGAGCTAGTAGCCAAGGCTACATTGGTGGTCGTTACTGGCAAAACCCCGGAGCATTTAACCACGGTTTCAAGGGTGTCTGTTCTTGTTTCATTTCTGCTGCCTTCTCCTTCGGAGGTGTTGAGTTGGTTGCCTTGGCTGCCTCTGAAACCAAGAACCCAAGAAGATCCTTGCCAAGAGCCACCAAGCAAGTTTTTTGGAGAATTGCCTTGTTCTACCTCCTGACTTCGGTGATCATTGGATGCTTGGTGCCATACAATGACGAAAGATTGCTTAATGCTACTTCCAACATCTCCACATCTCCCTTCGTCATTGCCATTAACAACGGAGGTATCAATGTTCTTCCTCACATCATGAACGCAGTGATTTTGCTTGCTGTCGTGTCGGTTGGTAACTCGTCCGTGTACGGTTGCTCGCGTTCTTTGGCTTCTTTGGCTGTTCAAGGCTTGATTCCTAGCTGTATTGGTTACATTGACCGTGCAGGAAGACCTATCATAGCCATCTTGATCACGAATGTTTTTGGTTTGCTTGGTTTCTTAGCTGCCGATTCCGAGCACGAAGAGGATATCTTTACTTGGTTCTTCTCCGTCTGCTCGCTTGCTGCTTTCTTTACCTGGATGGCTATTTGCTACACGCATCTCAGATTCAGATGGGCCTTGTCAGCTCAAGGTCGGTCTTTGGATGAGGTGATTTTCGTGTCACCACTTGGAGTCTTTGGTTCTATTACTGGACTCTTGATTTTGGCTTTGATTGTGGTTTGTCAAATCTGGGTGTCGATCTGGCCAATTGACCTGCCTGCCGATGTTGTGACTTTCTGGAAGCAGTGTCTTTCTTTGCCTTTGACTTTGATCCTTTGGGCCGGCCACAAGACCTACTACGGTACTTGGAACATGCTCCAGATCAACTTGAATGACGTTGATTTGGATACCGGAAGAAGAGAGTTGGATATTGAGGTGATCAAGCAAGAGATTGCCGAAGAGAAGGCTCAGATACGGAGCAGACCCTTTTGGTATAGACTCTACAGACAGTGGTGCTGAACCAACAAACACTCTACAAAGTGAGTTAATTGAATTATTGTTTAATGCCTTTGGCTAGAACTCACTAACGACTGGTTTTAGGTCAGTATTAGGTGAGGGATGTAACGCAAAACCTGGTAAAACCGTTTAACAATGTAAGTTGCATCACTTCGCAGTACCTGCACCTATCCTTACAGTTTCCCTTTTGTATTGTCTACATATAAGTAGTACGCCGTTTCTCTTATTGTTTCTCTATTGTTTCAAGTTATTTTCACATGAGTTACATGACAATAAGTTTCACATGAGTTTCACATGAGTTTCACATGAGTTTCACATGAGTTTCACATGAGTTTCACATGAGTTTCACATAAGCTCCACAACAAGCCCACGCACAGTGGTTTTCAAAACTATTCAAACCAGCGCGGCTAAACGATTCAAACCACTTTAGCAAAATTAAACAAACCAATAATTCAAAAAGTTTCATACCCCTTCGCATGGTCTTTCAAACCAAATGGCATAACGTTTCACACAAACTTTTATTAGAATTCAATATTCTGAAATCTTAAATCTGAAGGATTGCCTCATATGTACTACATTTGGGACAGAAGTCTTGCAGTATCAATCAAGGGTGAAAAACTAACGGAACTGAAAACTGGTTTCCTTGTTATCCTGTATACAGTTACTTGTTAGTAGTTATTGAATCATTCATATTGTATTTGTTTGTTTAATTTTGCTAGTGTAGTTTGAATCGTTTCGCCGCGCTGCTTTGAACCATTCTGTCTTCTTGGTTCGAAACATTTTGCCGCGCTGGTTTGAATAGTTATGAAAAACACTGTACTTTCCGCGTTTTCCCCGTATTCTTGGCCCGATAATTCCACATTCATGATACATCAGTTCCACATTACCTGAACATTATTTACTCCCTCTTGCCACAATATTCAAACAATCTTGTTTCAAGTTTTCAAAACATTAGAAGCACTGCAATTTACATTGTTTAGCAAAGAAGTCTAGATGCTGCGGCAAGAGATGATAACAACCCCGAGATTGCGCTTAACCACCATTATCTTGGTGTGCCTGGCTAGAACTCCGGGGTCAACTTCTATACAATTCTTTCCGGGACTTGGTCATGACATTTATTTGATTTCCAATTTCGGCTTATTTCTGCAATACGTCGGAGCTCTCATTGACCGCACTCAAAGGACCCCGGACTACGCATATGAGAATCTATCCATAATTCTCGTGAATGAAGACATCTCCGTTCTTCTCCTGGCTCTTGAGTTACTCCAGTTGAAGCAAAAGCCTGAGTTAAGGGCACTTACTAAAGAACGATTTGTTCTGTCATATAAACGGAATTTGACCAGTGCTTATGGTCCAAAAGATTTAGAGTTTGAGGTCAACCTACCGGCAAGTCTTGCCGACTCTCCTCTAGGCTACGACTTATGCATTCTTCAGACATGTGAAGGATACTCCCCTCTTGATCATCTTTCAGAGTCACATGTTTGGACGCAACAGATTCTCCGTTTTTTGGCATTGAAGCACGGGGCTCTGTTTGGGGCCATTTCAGGGCTCTACGAGTCGCTCCATACCTCTTCTACGCTCTTTGATTTTGTCGACAGGATAAAGTCGGAAAGCACTGCTCTGCTGTCGGGATATCTGGTATTCAAAGTTGATGGAGCACCAATCGTTGATGATTTGCTCATGCACCAGTTTGTCCCACTTGGTGAGGATACGTGGAGTAAATTGATACTCATGGCCAAATCCATGCCCCAGGTGAAGAAACTGGACAAAATCTGGACGACGGAGTTGCAGTTCCAAGAGCTCAGTGATGTATACGATGTTCATTTTCATAAGGTATCTACAGGAGAAGATGCATCAGGTGACAAGGAACAATTGTGGCATTTTATGGGTCATGCGAAATTCAAGGAAAAAAGAGTAACTATTCCACTTCTAACGTTTAAGGATCTTCTTGGGTCCATCCACGCTACTGAGATTGAAGCGGGCAGTGACTGAAACCTGTAAGCTTCATTCTGGTACTGAGTAAATTGCATATATAGAGGCATATTAATCATGATTAGATCTTGTGCCATATTTCAAAGTATCCAGTATCTGGACATTCAACTTGGCTACAACCTGAGTAATATCAGCTTGCACACGTGACCACCATTGAGCGTGCACAAATATTAACTCGCAGCTTCGCTTCGGTAAATTCTCCACTTCTATGTGTCTTTAAAAAACCCAGATGCACCCCCTATCACCAGACAATCAAGAGTCATTGCCCACAGGCACTTTTGATGCCTCGAGGACTGAGACCCCAAGTCACGACATGCCCGAGACTGGGTTCACCATGGTGACAGCTCCTGCACCCGAGGCCTCCAACAACTTATCCACTGTTAGTTACAGGAGAAGACGACACTCGTCGACATCAAGCGTGCAACAACCACTCCAGAAGATCCATAAGCGGAAAGCAAAGCACGAGAATGTCTCTTTGCTGTATACCACCGAGGGCAAGCCAACATTTTCTACTAATGATGTGAAAAACTTGACTGTCAAGGCAGTCACAGGGACTTCCAACCGCCCAATTCCTTTGGTGGATATTAATGCCGCATGGAAAGTCAAGAAAACACTTGTGGTGGTAATTCCTGGCGTTTTACCCACCGACTTTGAAACATTACCCAATGAGGAATATCCACAGGTTCTCGCACTAGACAAATCCAAAACTAACCATAGTCCTCTTAATTTTATATATTCCCATTTTGACAATCTTATTCCTACAACAGTGCCAGGTGGTGATGATTACATACACTCTCCTTTACAGGCTCTTATGAAAGGTCCACTAACGGCAAAGGCCAAGAAAAATAGAGCCAAGGAGCTGAGCAAAATCAAGTTAGTTTTAAATGATTTGCTTTTAAAGAAGGAAGAAATGGAACGTTTCAATTATCCTTTGCACAGTGAGCTTGATTCCTCAGAGGAGAACAAGCTTCCAGATGGTTGGGTCGAAACCAAGCAATTTGAACACGAAGGATCTCATACCTTTGCTTTGGACTGTGAATTCTGTCAGTCAGCAACAGGCAAAGTTCTTACGCGTGTTTCAGTCGTGAACTTTCAAGGGGATGTTGTTTACGACACGTACGTTAAGCCAGCCGAGCCAATCATAGACTACGTGACTCGGTACTCTGGAATCACGGAAGAAACATTAGAAAATGAAACTACCACTCTGAAGGATGTGCAAGACAAATTGCTATCAATCATTTCTTCTCAGGATATTCTCATAGGACATTCCCTCGAGTCTGACCTTAATGTCATGAAGATCAGGCATCCCCGGGTCATTGACACTTCTATAGTGTACGAGCATCATAGGGGCCCACCATTCCGCAATGCACTCAAGTGGCTAGCGAACAATCACTTGGGAAGATCCATTCAAGAAGGTGAAAAAAGCGGAAAGGGCCATTCGTCAGTGGAGGATCTGTTAGCGTGTTTGGATTTGGTTAAACTCAAGCTTCTTAAAGGTCCAGAATTTGGCACCATTATGGAAGAGTCTATCTTCCGGAAGATCCTCGATGTTAAGCCCACCGCAAAAGCTTCCATTGTGGATTATCTGAAGGAAGACTATTTATCCATCTTGAAAGACACAAGGCCTGTAGAGGTGGTGCTAACAGGCGTGTCAAGCGATGAAGACGCAGTGGAAAATGGCAAAGTTAGTATCAATCATTTTGATTTGCTGATTGTGACCCTTCGAGAATTGGAATTTAATAGCCGAACACGTCCTGTTCCCAACCACTACTTGGGCAAACTACTCACTGAAGACAACAGGGGGGCGCATAAGGCTTCACTTACAAGTGAGGATAGAGATGTGTTGCTTAGAGATTTGAATGATCGGTTGAAAGAGTTGTACGACGCATTGCCAAGTGATTCGGTCATGATCATCACCACGGACGGAGGAAGCACAAGAACGATGAACCAATTGCGGTCAGTCAAGCGGATATTCGATAAGCATATGAAGGAAGGCGTCGAGGTCAGCACGTTGTCAAAGGAAGAAACATGGGACTACGATAAGCTCGCGCAGCTTCACAAGGCTACGGGAGAAGCCCGGAAAGCCGTGAGTTTTGTTGCTTGTAAAGCATAGAGTGGACAGAGCATTAGTCATTATGCACAGCACAAGAACCAACTCTTTCTTGCATTTCAGATTATATAGCTAGCTATGGAGCTTGACAGGAGTCTTCAACGTTTACATACACTAACGAACGACTAAATGACTACACCAAGGGTCAAATGTAAGAACGCCTCACATACCCAACCCCGACAACGATGAGATCTGATCGTCCTTCTTGTCCATAGAGAAACCCAGCTTCAAGTCAGCATCATTGCTCAGAGCCTGTGGCTGCACATCCTCCATTTGATCTTCCACGACTGGCGTTTGGGCGTATTTGTAGATGGCGATATTGATGACATCACTCGAGGCCACTGCTGGAGTATCTACCGAACTGGCGTTTTTCTTCATCCACCCCTTCAATTTGGTCTGAGGGTTTCCACTCTTGGTGTACTCATGGCAGTTGAACCAGTCCTTGGTCCAAGTCACGGTCTCGTTGATATGAGATTTAGGTCTGACCACAGGGGTGGCTGGCGTTGCACTTTTCGTCGACATGTGGGAGAACGAGGTGAAGGAGATGTTATTGCAATGAGGTTTATAAACTACGAAGTATGAGATACCATGTGCGGTGCGAAGCTCACTTGTAATACTACTGGGGATGCGACCGATGTGGTGGTCAAAACAAGAAATTTGGGGTTGGGTAGGTGTGAAAAGAGCCTTAGAGTTTTAAATATCTTTTATGAATGTTTTTTCTTGTTTGGTGGATTTTTTGCAGTCTCCTTTAATTTTGGAAGGATTGTGTTGACTGCGAAACAAGTATAAATAAGTGTCTGTCTGTTCCAACATACTCACCTAACCAAAAACGATAACTCACACACTTTAACTCCACATACAAAATTTTGACGATTGAATAATATATGACCAATACTCCTCGATTGTATGATTTTGAATGAAATTACACGGTATGCTTTTAATAGCAGCATTATTTATAGTTGTATTGTGTAGTGTGGGTTAGGCACCCAAGCATGTATAAGCAATTATGAAATGAAGAGCCGAAAAGCGAGGTTTATAAAAAGCGAGACTGAAATGATGGTTTTGCTAAATTTCTCATAACCGCACTTTGAAAGTAGCATTACGAAGAGAAATTAGCAATGTAGTCTTTGAGCATATGAGATCCACATCATGTGCTCCTATTTGGCATTAGCATTATTATCGTTGTCGTCTTTCCCTGGTTCCCCAGCTTCTTCCTCTATATGTTGGTATTTCCTCATAGTCCGCATCTTGGCAGTATTAAGCTTTTGTTTGATGCGGGCCCGTCTCTTTACTTCGTCCTCTGCTTTGCGCTCAAGCCACTCCATAGTTCGTATGGGCTTTTTACCAAAGAAAGCCTCGTATTGGCAAAACAAACACTGGGTATCGTCCACGGAGTCGGGTAGTGTTTTGCGCTCGTTTGTTGTTTTCTTCTTTGTCTTTTGCACCTTCTTGTTCTTCTTGCCATGACTACATCCCGCACCTTGGCTATCCACTAGATTCAACTGTCGGAGTTTGTCCTCAAGCTTGCCAGACGCTGGAATCTGCTTGGATTGGACTAGTTTGCCATTGCGGTGGTATTCAAACGTAAACTCACATGTGGCTTCGCTATCAAGCGTGTCTGCATGGGGCATTCCGCTATTCACTTCCACCTCTATGTGATGAGTGGGTCCGTATTCGTACAGAAACCCGGATCCGTCCTGGACTTCCTCGATTTCGTAGTCGTCTTGGTCCAAGCCATTCTCCGGAATGTCGGCATTGCCCTCATGTAGTCCCAGCTCATCTTCGGAGCCATAGGGGTCGAAGCCCGATCCGGAGAAGGGCTCACCAAAGCAGGTTTCAAGAAGGTTCCTAAGATCGTCATAATTCATGTGGATATTGTTTTGTGCTATCACTTGGTCGAGTCGAGATTTTATATACAGCTGTTCTTGTTTCGTAAGCAAGTCAAGAGCGTTTGTGGCGGTTGCCGGCGCAGACGAAGTCTGACTGGAGGGAGAATGGCCATCTCTAGATTCCATGGGCCTGGCCGCCAGACTGGAACCTTCATTAGTGGTTCTGTCTGAGTGGTTTGAAGGCTTTCCTCGCATGTGATTGACGATCATCTGTTTCCATAGCTCGGAGTCTTTTCGAATATCCAATAATCTCTGCATGTCCTTTGTGAGCGGGGGGACATCCTCTGGACGAGGCTTGGACTCATCGGCCTTGGGTTTGCTTCTTGGTTTGACCATTATATGCTCATTTTCTATGCTGTGCACGGGCGTGTTTAAAGATGTGTACAGATTTGTGGATTAAGACGTTGGAAAGGGCGGGTTGTCTATTGTGATCATTCAAGTGAGTTCTTTCACATGTAACTACACTTTTTCGCGAGCCCACCACAGACTCTGGGGTGCGCATACGCATAGTATGGCGCTCTTATTCCCGTAGTATAGTAACCTGTAAAATCTAATCTTTTTTCAAGGTACGCTGCTTCTCGGCATTTTTCACAACCTTCTCATCAACGAAAAGACCCTTTCTCCTGCGGATGTTGTTCATGTACTTTCTGCCCACGTTTTCTCTTTCTTCGAAGTTACCTAACTCTTCCAATTCCTCTTCAGTATGAGGAATCCAGAACGGGTCTATGTCCAAGATATCGAAGCCGTCGAAGATTAATTGCGGACTGGCAGATCCAGAAGTTCTTTTTCTCATTTCCTCCGAGAATCCAAACGCTTCGATCACTGGGATCCGTGCTCCAACAGTAAAAAATGGCGTACCTTCTTTCAATTCTTCTGACTCGATGGTTCCTCCTCTCTTCTGAACAACTGCATACACTTTTCCAAGAACCTCCGGCGGCGTTTGGATTTCACATGTATACATGGCCAAGAACAACCTGGGCGACTGGCGTAAGAAGGACTGATGTATTAGTTGTTTGGTCTTCTTCAACACCCGTCCACCAAGGTTGAGCAAGAGCTCCTCTGAAGCCGGTTTGTAGGTCCGCTCCAAGACAGTTATGGTTCCCTGTATGGGTTCCGATGCGAGAGGCCCATCATTCATGGCCAATTCAAACCCATTCACAACGTTGCCTTCGAACTCAAACTTCGTTTCATTCTCTTTGGAAAAAATCCGTCTGAACTGCCCACCGTTTTGAGGCGACTCCACCAAGAAGTTTGGTCCAACTCTCTTTGGTCCAAACCCGACGATGGAATTAATAAATGTCTCCGAGTCATTGAAAATTGAAATAAGATCATTGCTCAATGGATGCTCTTCCAAAACGGCAGCGAGTCTTTTCTTTAATGCAGAGTTGTGCTGAACCGTGGCATCAATGCTATTCTTGTATCTAAACTGCACGGCATCGCCAATCTCTTTATCTTGCTCCACCAAAAAGGAGCACAATTCAGGAGCCATTGGGTAAACTTCAATTTTTAAATCCATCTCCTCATGGGACACATCTCCGGCATCTAGATCAACCACCACTTTCTCGGAGACATGAGCAGCATCGGGACTGTAGGACAAACCTTCTCTAAATGGAATCACTGGTTCCTTGATGACAACCTCGCAACCAGGAGCAAATCTCTTCTCCAAATCTTTCAAACATCTCTCAAGATGCAATTCTCCTGCAACACACACAATGAGCTCTCCCGAGTCGTCATCAACGTACCATTCCAAAACAGGATCAGCCTTGGAGAGCAAGTCCAAGCCCTTTTCCAATTTAAAAAGCTTCATGGGGTCCTGAGGCTCAATGGCAACCCTCACAATCGGTTTGTTGTGAATCAACGTGGATGTGGATGCTATATTCAAGTATGGCTGCTCTTCAGGAACTTCTGACATGATGGTTGCATTCTTCAAGATGATATCTCCAAGTCCCACAACTCCCACAATGTTTCCAGCAGGGACCGAGTCGACTCTCACGAAGTCTCTACCCATGATCAAAAGCAAGTCCTCAATCTCAATATCTTCTGTGAGCTGTTCAATATTCGTGGGATGTGTTTTGGGTAATGAAGGGTCGTATTTTGGTCCCACAACACACACACGTTGTCCCTTGGACAATCCTCCGGAGTAGACTCTGGTGAAACCCACCAAGATTTCTCGCTCTGCTTCTTGGTCATCCTCCTCATCTTCATCTTCCTCAAATTCCCACTTGAATTGATCGGGTCTGGCTTCTAAGTAAATATCATCACCATCGTTCAACCTTGTATTCTCAAGTGCTGTTGCAGCAGCAGCTACTTCTCTCTCCCTGACTTTTTCTCTAATCTTCTTTTGCTTTTCAAGAATTTCCTCCGAAGAGAGTTCTTGCGTGACTTCTTTTGGCAACTCGCTCTCTGGAACAGAGATCATTTTGGATACATAGGCCAAGGTGTGCTCGTCTGGATCAGACACTTCACAGTTAATGATAGATGACTTGAAGACAGGATCAATCAAGGCGTCTTTATCACTTTCAATAGAATCGTATAAGCACTCCTTCAATATCTTCTCCATTCTATCTTGTTGAGCCGTTTGTGGGTTAGGAATGTACTCGATGACTGCACCCAAAATGGCATGACTCAAAGGAATCCACTGGGACATGATTACATTAAGCACATTCTTATACTCCTTAGAACGCAAGTCCCTTGCAGAGAGGGTAACGTTGAGTTTGGATACAATTTTCTGGAGCTTTTCGTCGTCCCTATCCACCACACAGACGTTGTAGATATTCCAGATCTGCTCCAAAATGAGCGAGACAAAAAGGGGCTTTGATGATGACTGCGAGGGCTTCAATTTGGAACCAGGAATGATCTTCTTGTTTTTCACATCCAAGTGGAAATCGCCCCACAAAGTTTTGGAGAGAACAGATGGCGAGAACCCCAACTTGGCCAGGTATATGCGGGCAAATGTATGCACGGAGAAAGCCCAGCCATCTATTGCTGAAGCAAAGATGACGTTGTTTTTCTCTGGAGAGAAGTAGATGTCCAAATCGGACTTTTCCACATATTCGCCTGCGGACCCGCTTTCTCTCCACACCAAATCATCTTGCATCCTGTCACCAGTAAAGAAAGACGCAATCACCGCATTGACCTGCTCGATGATGTTTGCTATATGTTGGTATGCTTCAGAGGGAGTCATTTTCCACTCCAAAATCAACCGATCGATCTTGTTGATGACCAAAAGCGGCTTCAAGTTATCGATCCAGCATTGTCTCAAAACATTGATGGTTTGGGAGCAGACTCCTTCCACAGAGTCCACCAAAACAACAGCACCGTCACATAAACGAGAAGCAGACGAAACTTCGGAAGAGAAATCAATATGGCCGGGGGAGTCGATCAAGTTGATCAAATGCTCCTTTGTCTCTGTTTCATCCGAGCCTTCTTTCTTTCTTAAGATCTTGAAGTAGAGCGAGATTGCCGAAGACTCCATAGTAATACCCCTGAGCTGCTCATCCTCTCTGGAATCAAGGTACCTGACTTTGCCCGCCATCCTGTGGGAAATGATGCCGTTGGTGGCCAATAGCGAGTCACTCAAGGACGTTTTCCCGTGGTCGACGTGAGCCAAAATGCAGATGTTCCGCACATTGCTTGTGTTTGCTTGCAAATGTTCCACGGTCTCTGGCGATAGCTTCATGGCTGGGAGGAATGTGTAGTAGAGATGGAGCGTCTGTGGTAAGAGCAGTTGCAGAAGGTGCGGGAAGTGTGTAGGAATAAGGTTGCGAGCAGCCAAGCAGAGGAAGGGTACGTTTAAGAGGAGCGGATTGAAATCGTGGAATGGATTATATTTCGGAGGTTTTTTTTTTTGGGAGGTTTTGATTTAGTAAGGGTGAATATAAACTTTATGAATTCATTATAGGTTGGAATTTTTTGGTTTGGTTTTTTGTTCATGGTGAAAACATGGAATATAGGTCCTAGGTCGATCTTGGATCACTATGGGGGCACTAGGAAGCAGGAATTGTAAGAAATAATAAAAAAAAATACAGCAAAATAACTGCTAACCCTCCAATTCATCGGTTATGAACCCTGATTATAATAACTCACTATAATAGGTTGACTCTATGTTCACTGACTATAATGACCGACTGTAGTATTGCTGGAGAGTAACGTCACTCTTGCAGACATATTGCGCACTATGCAGCGCAGGCCATCGCACGAGCTCTTAATAGCCTTGTTCCTTACCGTCTAAAAACACCTGCTATAGTATCTTCAGACGGAGCATTGATGCAGTGCCCCTTATGCAATGAACAATTGAAGCAACACCTTGTTCTGACCACACAGGCTGTCATCAGCTGTCCAAACACGTCGTGCGTATATCCATTCAACTTGACAATGGAGGAGATATGGAAACGTGGCCTTATAATTCAAACCAATGAACAGCAAATCATTCAGCAGATGCTGACCAAGTTAAAGGAGGCTGAAATAGAGGACAAAGTGGCTGATTTCATAGTGCACCACAACTAACTATGTACCAGAATAGGCAGGTGCAATGTCTTCGCTCCATACATAGATTAAAGCTCAGAAAGATTTAATACAGTTTTTCCCAGAACCAAAAACAGCATTTAGAAATATATTTCGCTTCTTACTTTGGTGGCTGGTCGTATAGACCGCCGTTGTAGGCCCTCTTGGTCACGTGACGTGACACAAGTCGGGTAACAGATCTCGCAGAAGGTCGTGCAAACGCACTCAGATTTGCTCGACAGCGTTCTCAATTTCAGAGTCTACTAGAACCACTTTCCATATTCGAAAACAACTTTGTCAACATCTTTTGCTGACCTGAAAAATCCAAGCCAAAGTCGCCTTGAGTACAATTAACCTCACTCAACCTTCAAACTACATATATATTTGGATTAAATAAGCCCCCCGCGAAGACCACTTTAAATAGGCTTCCACATCCCGAGAAAGCAACATCACAATGTCCGAATCCTGGAAAGAATCTTTAAATATTCCCGCCAAAGACACACGAGTACAAACACAAGATGTGCTCAATACCAAAGGCAAATCTTTCGAGGACCTCAACTTGAAAAGAGAATTGTTGATGGGAATCTTCGAGGCTGGTTTCGAAAAACCTTCGCCAATTCAAGAGGAATCCATTCCCATGGCTCTCGCTGGAAGAGACATCTTGGCCAGAGCAAAGAATGGAACGGGAAAAACGGCTTCTTTTGTAATTCCTTCCTTACAGTTGGTCAAGCCTAAACTCAATAAAACTCAGGTGTTAATATTAGTCCCCACCAGAGAATTAGCTTTGCAAACGTCCCAGGTCGTCAGAACCTTGGGAAAACATTTGGGAATCAATTGTATGGTTACTACCGGAGGAACCAATTTGAGAGACGATATTATGAGATTGAATGAGCCAGTCCACGTCTTGGTTGGAACTCCTGGTAGAGTATTAGATTTGGCCGCCAGATCTGTGGCTGATTTTTCTGAATGTCCTTTGTTTGTTATGGACGAAGCCGACAAAATGTTGTCTAAAGAGTTCAAAGGTGTCATTGAACAAATCTTGTCTTTCTTCCCCCAAGACAGACAATCCTTATTATTTTCCGCTACATTTCCTTACGCTGTGAAAGCGTTTATGGACAAACACTTAACGAAGCCTTACGAAATTAACTTGATGGACGAATTGACCTTAAAAGGTATTTCTCAATTCTACGCCTTCGTCGAGGAGAAGCAAAAGTTACATTGCTTGAACACTCTATTTTCCAAGTTGCAAATCAACCAGTCTATTATATTTTGTAACTCCACCAACAGAGTGGAGTTGTTGGCCAAGAAAATTACTGACCTTGGCTACTCGTGCTACTACTCGCACGCCAAAATGCCCCAGCAAGCCAGAAACAAGGTGTTTCACGAATTTAGACAGGGAAAAGTCAGAAACTTAGTGTGCTCCGATTTGTTGACCAGAGGTATTGATGTTCAAGCTGTGAACGTGGTGATTAACTTCGACTTTCCTAAATCCGCAGAGACCTATTTGCACAGAATCGGTCGTTCCGGAAGATTTGGCCACTTAGGTTTGGCTATTAACTTGATGAGCTGGAATGACAGATACAGTCTATACCAAATTGAACAGGAGTTGGGCACTGAAATCAAGCCCATCCCAGCTCTGATCGACAAGTCGTTGTACGTCAATGAAAACGAAGAGACCATCCCAAGACCCTTCAGGCTTGAGGAGCTCCCAAGAGGTAAAGATAGAAGAAGCGGTTTTGATTACCAAGGTCAGTCAAGACCACAGGAAGGTTATCCTCAAGGTCAGCAACGTGGCCAACAACAAGCTCAGCAACAGGCTCAACAGGCTCAACAGGCTCAACAGGCTCAACAGGCTCAACAGGCTCAACAGGCTCAACAGGCTCAACAGGCTCAACAGGCCCAACAATCTCAACAGCAGCCACCACAGCAACATAACCCTCAGTATCAAAATGGTCAGCAACAAATTCCTCCACAGCAGATAAACCCTCAGCTTGCTCAGCAACATGCTCCAAACCAAGCACCCAAAGTGCAAGACGGACAGTATCCACAGTACCCTCAAGGTGCACCCCAATACGGATACCCAGTCCAGTACCAAGTCCCAATGCAATACAATGGCTACCCACCCCAGTTTAACGGGCAGTACCCTGTGCAACCACAGCAGCAGCAGCAGCAGCAGCAGCAGCAACAACCACCACCACCACCACCACAGCAGCAGCAGCAACAGCAGTGATCACAAGTGTGCATTACCAAAAAACACAGAAAATCCAAAAAATTCAAAAAAAGAAAAACCCAGAAAATGAATAAAAATTATGTTAGACCAAAATGTTGCCATGAATCTCAGACTTGCTGATATCATTATGGCTATCGAGCGTGCAGTTGCGCATCAAGAAAGAGAGTGAAGAACAGACGGATGACACCGTGCACATCTCATCCAATTTGCCCCGTCAAAACCGATATATTCATCCGCAAGCGAGCCAGACGAATATCGCACACCAATGCCTCAACTAGAATGCCTGTGGCCCAAACTTGCCATAAGTTTTTTTTTTACTGATCCCATCAGTTTTTTTCGAGCAGGCGTCTATATTTCTCTTCCAAACAGCTGTGATTACAGTCTAGTAATAGTTACCTATGGTTATAGTTATTCAATCTAATCACAGTTTAGCAATATCCTTACAGAAGTAGTTTTGTCTAAAACAGTCTAAAACAGTTTACGATGTGAACAGGCTAATATGTAGTCCATAGTCCAGTCCAAAACCAAAACCAAAGACCAGAGACCAGAGACCATAGTCCAAAGGATAGTCTAGTATATAGTATCTAGTATATACGATATAGTGTCTTTTGGAGTCTATTATTTGCCAGTCTACAATTCCAATAAAAACTTATGCATATTCAGTGTTACTAGGAAGGTATTAGTCATGAATATGGACCCCACAGTAGAGGCGAGGTGCGGTGTGCAGAGGTTGCAATTAGTGGGTAAATTTTTTGACTCGGTCTGCGATGCATGCGTCTCGCGCTATCGAAGAAAAAAAGCGCTCTCCATCAGTTTCCATTGAACACACCCTTCCCTCAATAGCGGACCCACGTTCTTTCATTGGAACTTAGCTCCGGAATTCACTTCTCTTTGGATTCTTTAAAGCAGGTCTTTTTGTCACCTTCTTCTTCCTACTACCAATCAACATGTGTGGAATCGTGGCAGTGGTTCTTGCGGACCAGAAGCTGCCAGCAGCACCTGAATTGCTTGAAGGTGCCATGTTTTTGCAGCATAGAGGCCAGGATGCCGCTGGAATTGTCACCTGTGGCTCCAGGGGCCGTTTTTACCAATGTAAGGGTAACGGCATGGCCAGAGACGTGTTTACTCAGTCCCGCATGATGAACTTGGTGGGAAACATGGGTATTGCTCATTTGAGATACCCCACCGCCGGATCCAGTGCCGGAAGCGAGGCCCAGCCTTTCTACGTCAACTCTCCGTATGGTATTGTTATGAGTCACAACGGAAACTTGGTGAACTCTGGCGACTTGCGAACCTATTTGGATGAGGCCGTGCACCGTCACATCAACACGGACTCGGACTCTGAGCTTTTGCTCAACATCTTCGCTGCTGAGCTTGATAAGTTCAACAAGGTCCGTGTCAACAACTCGGATATCTTCAGTGCTTTACAGCAGACCATGGAAAAGATCCGTGGTGCTTATGCTGTGGTGGGTATGCTTGCCGGATACGGAGCCTTTGGCTTCAGAGACCCCAACGGAATCAGACCTTTGTTGGTTGGAGAAAGGGTTCACGAGGATGGTTCTCGTGACTATATGCTTGCGTCCGAGTCAGTGGTCTTAAAGGCCCAGGGCTACAACAAGTTCCGGGACGTGGCTCCAGGCGAGGCTGTGATCATCCGCAAGAACAAGGATTCCGAGTCCGACTCCGTGGCCGAGTTCAAGCAGGTTGTGGAGTCCAAGGAATTTTCTCCTGATATCTTTGAGTACGTCTACTTTGCTAGACCAGACTCGGTGTTGGACGGTGTTTCCGTGTACCGTTCACGTATCGAAATGGGAAACAAGTTGGCTGCCAAGATCAGACAAAGCTTTCCAAACCAGGATGTGTTGGGAGAGATCGATGTGGTCATTCCTGTGCCTGACACCTCCAGAACCTCGGCCTTGCAATGTTCCGTGTCGTTGAATGTTCCATACAGAGAGGGTTTCGTTAAGAACAGATACATTGGACGTACTTTTATTATGCCCAACCAAAAAGAGCGTGTCTCCAGTGTCAGAAGAAAGTTGAACGCCATGGAATCCGAGTTCAAGGGCCGCAACGTCTTGCTTGTGGATGACTCTATTGTTAGAGGTACTACATCCAAAGAGATCGTGGCCATGGCTAAGGAGGCCGGAGCCAAGAAGGTTTTCTTTGCCTCTTGTGCTCCTCCAATCAGATTCAACCACATTTACGGTATAGATTTGGCAGACACAAAGGCTTTGGTGGGCTTTAACCGTACCGAGGAAGAGATCGCACAGGTCATCGGTGCCGACGAGGTGTTCTACCAGGACTTGGAAGACTTGGTGGACTGCTGCAAGAGCTCCAAGACGCTGAAGTTCGAGGTGGGTGTTTTTACCGGAAAATACATCACCGGAGTGGAGGACAACTACCTCCAGGAGTTGGAGCAGATTCGGGCACAGAACCAGAGAATCAGAGAGATCAACAACAAGGGTTTGAGCGTGGATGCATGCATTGATGTGTCGGACATTGTGGATGTCAAGGCCGAGAGCGACATCTCTATCTACAACACCGGGGACTACGCACCATAAGTCAACGGACATCACTATTATAGACTTGTTGTAAAATATTTAATTGCCATTTGAAACCATTATACATGCCACCCTTCGAAACCACCATTCACGCTACCGTCCGAAATTCTTGCGTACGCTGCCGGGTCCGAATATAGTTGTAGTATGTACACATGCGTTGTTCCAGTATATTTATATACATAGGCTACCGCAGACTCTACTCGACGTCGTCGAACTTCTCACCCGCAACCAAAGCAGGGATATCCTCACCAGCAGCAACCTCATCGGTTGGGGCCTTACCAGCTTGGATTTGCTGGGCCAACTTAGACAAAGCTTGCAAGTTCTCAGTACCCAAGTGAGACAAGACATTAGGAAGCAATTGAGTGATGTCCTTCTCTTGTGGGTAACCGGTGAAAGCAAAAGTGTTGGAAGCAGAGGAAGCCTGGATACCGGCTTTAGGGAAGTGCAAGACCTTGGAACCCTCAGTGAAGAAGTTGGCCTCCTCGACGCCCTCAATCGTGGTGGCCTTCAACTTGCCCAACTGCTCCAACAACTTGATGTCGTCAGCTTCGGATTTGGGCTTCTTGTTCTTCATTCTAACACCTCCGACCTTTCTTGGTCCGGATTTCTGCAACTTAGCTAACTTTTCTTGGTCAATTGGCATTTCGTAGTGTTCTCTATATGGGGACTGTACGAGGGTTTTTTTCTCTGAAATTTTCTCGACATGTTTTGGGCGCTGCACGTTGCGCTTGGCCCTGGATCGTGTCACGTGCCAGCCTCAAATATGAGTGCCATAAATCAAGCTATCAATCCATCAGAGTATGAAAAGAAGTAGACAGAATCGAGTCTTAAAAAACAGAATAAAGGGGAAGATGAATGCTAAAGTGAAAGTATAATATATTTTTTTTCTCTGATTTTTTTGGTGGTGTATCAATTATGCTTTCGGTGTGTTGGGAATACTCGTTGATATTTAATTAAATACTACAAAATGTCTGCTGTCTTGAATTTGAATCCAAGTGTGGACACTCGCATTGGGGGGAGGGGCTTGTCTTGTTTATTTATTTAGTCTCAGGATTTGACGCACTGGGTCTCCACTTTTCCAACGCTCTCCGCTTATCGCGTGCTCAACCCAACCACACTCTTTTTATGGTCGAGCTCCGCATCCCCACCAATAAATGGGCGATTCTCGTGGCCACCATTCCCGTGGCTCTTTCTAGTGGCACGCTCTTTGCCTTCTCGGTGTATGCCACGCAATTGGCCGACCGGTGTAAGATCCCGTCGTCCATGGTTGCAAACCTTAGTATCTCCGCCACAATCGGCACGTCCATTGGGGGGCTACTAGCAGGCTACGTGACGGATCTTGTAGGATCGCAGGTTCCGGTGTTTATATCTTTCATCTTGATGACCCTAGGGTACCGTTGGCTCGAATATTTATATCATATAGGGCCTGCTGCGGAAACATGGATGCTTCTTACTGCTTTGTTTATTGTGGGCTTTGGCTCTGTCTCGTCTTATTTTGCTTCGTTGAAGGCGGTGACCGTGTGTTTCCCCCATTTCAAGGGCTCAGCCCAGAGTGTTACCATCTCGTCGTTTGCCATTTCGAGTCTTCTTTATAGTAATGTTAACTCGGCGATATTCGATGGTGATGTGACTCGGTTCTTATCGTTTTTGGTGTATTCATGTGCCATTATGCAATTCATAGGGGTTCTCTTCGTCCGTGTGGAGGGGCACTCGGGACAAATTGCCAATGCTGACTCTTATAGAATGATAAACGAACACCCTGACGATGCGTTGGAATCCACCAATACGCTGGTTCAGGAGGAGGAGCCTGAGAATACAGATTTGGAGAATGGAGAAACAATCTTGACTGATTTGAAACACTTGAACTTGAAACAATCGCTCACGAGTCCTTTTTTCTGGATTCACTTTGCCTTGATGGCAATTATACAGGGCCTAGGCCAGATGTACATCTACAGTGTGGGATACATTATCAAAGCCATATATTACCATTATACCCACAATACTCACGGAAGCGAGCCTATTCCGTCCTTGCACTCTCTACAAGCATTGCATGTGTCGCTAATTGCTGTGGGATCCTTTTTGGGCCGAGTGGCCTCAGGTCCTATGACTGATACCTTGATCCATAAGTTCAAGTGCCAGAGACATTGGGTGACTGCATTGGGAGTCACGGTGCTGTTTCTTGGGCACCTCATTCTTTCGTTCCCATTTGACATGTGGATAAGAACTTTCTCCACCATCAATTTAACTCTTTGCTTTGCCTCGTCGTTCATTGGCTTTTCCTATGGCTTGAGCTTCACCACCTTCCCGGCCATTTTGTCGGATCTCTTCTCCATGAAGAACTACTCCCTTTTATGGGGACTTATGTACTGCAGCACGTTGCCCGGAATGACGCTTTTCACCAAGATATTCGGCCACATCTACGATAAGAATAGCGTGTTGATTGGAGATGACTACACATGTACTAAGGGCTCCTACTGTTACCTCGAGACATTCCATGTGACGTCTTCATTGGCCGTGGTTGTTTTCTGCGGCATTATGCTTTATATTTATATGAGACATCGGTTGTGAGAACATTATAGACTCAAACCAGATAGTCTTATGGTTCCATAGATACTTTCAGTTAATTCAGTACATGATCATCATGGTCCTAAAGAATAGATGCTTAATGCGATGATGAGTGCGCGCAGCCATCGGCCCCACCATAACAGCTCCACAACCTCTTCATATCATCATATACAAACACTACCATGTCTCGGCCTCTTCCTATGAAGGAGCTCCTCAATAGAGACCTGATCTCGGCCAAGCCCAAATTTTTATCCAAGAAGAAAAGAAGCAAACTCAAGGAAGAAGCAAAGGAGGTTGTTCCTGTGCCTGTCAAGAGACCTACCCCACTACCTCAGAAGGACACCACGAAGCCCACGGAAGCTGAACCCCATGATGAAAAGAAGCAGAAAAAGGCGGACGACAAGTTCTCTTTTGATTGGAGCGACCACGACGATACCTCCTCTTCTTACAAGCCTCTAGTGATGCTTGACCCAATGGAGCAAACGGTCGATACCCTCGCCAAGAGTACCAGTTGGGAGCAGAAAAGCTTAAGCGAGATGACCGCTCGGGACTGGCGGATCTTCAAAAACGATTTCAAAATTACCTCGAAAGGAAATGGACTCTCGGAGCCCTTGCGTAAATGGTCTGAAGAAGAGCTATTGCCGCAAAAACTTCTTGACATTCTAGTTGGCAAGCTAGGGTACTCAGACCCAACACCTATCCAGCGAGCAGCCATTCCGCTGGCTCTTCGAAACAGGGATCTCGTGGGAATTGCCGAAACGGGGTCTGGTAAGACGCTAGCTTATCTTCTACCGATTTTGGCATACCTTCTCCAGATAGAGAAGACCTATATGGATTATGAGCATTCACAAGAAGCCAACCACAACCAAGCCTTGGCCTTAGTGTTAGCACCCACCAGAGAATTAGCACTACAAATCACCAGCGAAGCCCAGAAATTCGGAAAGCTCCTTGGGTTTTCGGTGGTTACCATTATTGGAGGCCATCAATATGAAGAGTCTGTGCATTCGTTGAGAAATGGTGTCCACATTATTGTGGCTACGCCCGGAAGACTCATCGATTCCTTGGAGAGAGGCATTGTTAGCTTACAGAAATGCTACCATTTGACTTTGGATGAAGCAGACAAAATGATTGACATGGGCTTCGAGAAGTCCTTGCTGCTGATCTTCCTGTACCTTCCCACTACCCAACACTTGACCACTACACTAGACTCCAAGATCTTTGGACTCGAGAAACGCTCCACACTAATGTTTACTGCCACTATCACACCTGCCATCGAGAAAATCACCAAAAACTACTTGATCGACCCGGGCTATCTCTTCATAGGAAACGCGAATGAGCTGGTGGACAATATCGACCAGAAGTTCGAGTACATGGAAGATACACCTCAAGACAAGCAAATACTCGATGAAACAAGGTTCAATAAGTTGATGAAAGTCCTTGAAATCCACAAAAGACACAAGAATTTCTCGGTTATTATATTTGCAAATTATAAAAGGGTGGTGGAGCTGCTAGCGGAGAAATTGTTGGAAAAGAACTTTGGCTCGGTGGCCGTGGTGCATGGGTCTAAAAGCCAAGAATCCAGAGAACGTGCTGTTGAAGCCTTCCGTGCGAGGGAAGCATCTGTTCTCATTGCAACAGATGTTGCAGCCAGAGGTCTTGACGTTCCACATGTATCGCTCGTAGTCAACTTCCAAATGAGCAACAAGTTTGAAGAGTATGTTCATAGGATAGGAAGAACTGGACGTGCTGGAAGAAGTGGAGAAAGTTACACTTTCATTGACGATAGTGACAAAGAGACCTTTGGTGGGTTGAAGAAGTTTTTGAGTGCTGGAGGTTATAGGATCCCGAACTGGCTATACAACAACAAATAAACACGAGTAATGTCATTCTGACAGTGTTATTCCGACTGATCATCACTAGAATACCCTGATAGTAGTAGACCTGTAGGAGCCGGTTGAGGCTCAGATGTGCCAGAAACAACTTTCTTTGCTTTTAGTATGGCTTCTTGTAACGATGGAGAGTCAGCCAAGCGGAGCTTCTTGACTGCATTGAGTCTGGCATTGCCGAGAATACCCTCTGTGGCTGGATCCAGATTTGCTGGTGGACTGGGAGGAGACTCGATCTTCAGGTTCTCATTAGTGGAGGCCTTTGGCTCATCACTAGAGGCCTTTGAATTTACCTTTGAAGATTTCTTTGTGGACTTTTTCAAGCTCAAATCTACATCTCCATTCCCATTATCGCTCTTCAAAAGCTTGCGAACGGTCTCCATGGCCATTTCCTCCATATGTCTCTTAGTCAGCTGCTGTGCAGTAGGATTGGGATCGTCATTTGCCCACTTCACTGATAAAACATCCTTACCATCGAGAGACTGTTGATTCATGGCTTCCTTTGCAAACTGGGCCTCAGTTTCGAGCCGGAAGCTTATAAAAGCACAACCCTTGGAGTGCAAGACCCGGATTTTGTCGATGGACCCAAACTCCAGGAATTGCTTTGATAATTCGTCGTGGATGTGGTCATTCATATGAGCTCCACTCACATAAAGAGTCCGGTTGGACTTTTGCAACAGTCCAACCCCCGACATATCATCGTTATAGTCAGTGGTCTTGTCTCTTCCGAAACAGTCTTGTGTAGGAAGAACAACATCACTTATGCGTGGTGTGCGATGGGAATAATGGCATTTTTTGCCTTTATAGCAGCATCCACGGGCAAAGAAGAGGCAGAGGGGCGTGCGGCCATCGACGGCCTTGGTGTAGCCGGAGTCTCGTTTGACATTGACTCGGAACTTCAGTAGAGGAAGGTCTCTGCCACTGGAGTCACCTCCAGCCCACTTTAGATACCACACATTGAATGTGTGACCAGTTTGTGGAGGCTTATCGTCATCTGTTATTGTTTCAGGGTCGACTTGAAGCCTTGCCGGTTGCAGAAGGCTCATGGCAGTTAATGTAGTTGATAGTTCATCTACGCTTTAAAGCGAGCATCGAGGGAGTGCACACAACGCTTGATACCCAACCATATCTTAAGAGGAGGAACCTCTGTATTTATGGAACGTTCCAAGTACGTGATAATCGATTAGCTTGTTTCATGTTAATATGTATATTGCAAGGTTTATGGTTTTAGCGGTATGATTTCAAGCTGTTGACTAATCCCCTCATTAGACTGATATGCAACCGAATCAATGCCCCAGTTGCAGCCATGGTGGCCGCGCCTACACTATAATTTAAAGCAGTGACATTCATTTTAATAGTTTACAAAATGTTGAAAACGAAAGAGAATCCAACAAGAGCAGCAACAGCAGCACCCTTCTTCCAACCAGCAGCGTTCAAGGTGGCCTCAGCTCCAGAAGATCCGGAAGACGAGGAAGATCCGGAAGACGAAGAAGAACCTCCAGAAGATGAAGAACTTCCAGCCGAGCTTCTGGAACCAGCACCAGTAGCACTAGAGGCACCACGGCTAGCACGAGAGGCACTACCGCTAGCAAGGGAAGAAGCACCGGAAGCAGCACCATTAGCAGCGGAAGCACCATCACTAGAGGCAGCATCGAGTAAACTGGAAACGTCAACGGAACCAGCACTGGCAACGTCAGAAGCGGCACCGGTAGCAGCAGCGGCAGCACCACTGACGAGAGAAGCAGCACCCCCGGTGACATCAGCAGCACCAGAAAGGACGTCGGAGACAGCGTATTTGATGGCGTTAGGCATTATAAAGTTTGTAGTGGGGAAATAAAAAAGCTAATGGGCAACCAACAGAAGGGCATACGGAGTCCTCTTTATAAGCGATCCATATGCGGGACTCTCTAAATTGCTCGCCGCATATAATTTTCGTGTCTATGCATGGTCTCTACACAGCCATCATAGCAACCTGTGGGGAGATTATACAGGCCTATACATGGAGTAGGAGCGCGATCGACGACCATCTTTAGTTCATGCAGGCACCGAGGGAAGCTACAAAAAGTGGGCTGCCTTTGTCATGGCCACAAAAACAAACACGTTTCTCGAGTACCATCTGATGTAAAGAAACAAACACCGACGTGAATAAAAGGACGAAAACACAATGCATTAGGATCCCCCACAATAGGGCACGAGGTCCTAAGGTGCAGCACCAAACAGCTGGCTGGCGCGATCGGTGGCTAACAGGGAACAGCCCGCGTTTTTTGAAAGGGGTATGGACGCGCGAATCACAGTGAAACTTCGCAAAATAAATAATTGAGAGATGCGCGTCGCTAGCATTGTCTGCACCTACTTCTTTTTATAGATGCATCTGGACACTGCCTCCAGACAAGAATAGTGTTTCATCTAAGGTTAGGAAAAGTTTTACAATTGTCGATCGAGCTGGCCGATGATCGATATTTGAGCCGCTGTGACGAAGGCGCGTTTTTTCTTTTTCTTTTTTATTATTGAGGGGAAGGGGAGGCTTGACTCTTGCTCTGTATTCACTGACATCATTCATTCTCTGCTACTGCGTGCGCTGCCCCATGACGTCTTCCCATACCCACCGCAACATTGTCTAAGCAAGCAAATCCCATTGGCAGCAGCCAATACCAATATAAAACTCCAGAAGATATTTGGAGGCACGGAATTTATTTTTAAATCTCGAGTTTTGTGGGGTTAATGTGTAGCAGTGATATTTTTGGAATTAGCGTTATAGCTGAGGTGGGATGTTTTCTATGCAGATTTTCTATGTCTTTGTATAACGTCGCTTTAAAGTGTAGGGGCCTAGAACCCTTGCTTAGAAAATGTGTCCGCTCTGGTCATGTGATCAGCGCGGACACCTTTCTTCGGGGGACCCTGCATTCAGTAAATAGAACGAGGCTGTAGTGGCCATTGGTGACCAGACGGGTTATGAGAAATGAGGTTCGCACTGCATGCAGGTCGCACCCCCCACACTTTATGAGCACTGGGTATGCATAGTTCTAGAACCAAGTGTGGCTTCAGGGCTAGATGTGGTCTCGTCCGACTCGCACTGTGGAATCCCGTGAGGATCGCGTATGTCACCGCAGGATCATGTGCGATCGAACGGCGCACGTGCGATAGATCCCCGAGTCACGTGCGACACAAAAATCACGTGCTTAGGAAGCAAAAATATCACGTGATACAGAACGTGATGGGGCACGTGATTTATAGACCTCTATCTCACGTGCCGTTCCCCGCGCATCCCATTACCCAAAGCAGTCTAGTCGGCCCACTCGCCCTGATAACTCGGACCCAGATTCCGCATTAGGGTGTCTGATCCGAGCCCTTCTTCTTTAAGTTGGGGTCGATACCCTCGCTATTCATAATACTTTTCACTAACCTTCTTATACCTCAAGCCCTCTACGATGTCGTGCTGCTCCCAAAAGAAAGATCAAGCTCAAACTGTTATTCCTGCTAGCCAGGTATCATCTACCGCCCCCGTGAAGCAAAACTACACCGCTGCCAAGACGTCTGCTTGTTGTGGAGGGGCCGGTTCTCTCTGTAAATGTGGATCTGCTTGTGAATGCCCATCTTGCAATACCACCAAGCTTTGATCTTTTAGCAAACGTTGCTTTTTAAAGTTGATTTATAGCGTTGGTTTGATAGCGTTGGTTTCATGGTGTTGATTTACAGCTTTGCATATAGAGAAATTTGCCTTGGTGTCAAGACCTTACATAATAATATACGATGGACATGAATGGGTGTAGAGAATGTCGTAGATTCATTGTCATGCACTGAGCGCATACAATGTGTGCGGTTTATAATTTGGGTGTGAGGTGCGAATCTTCTGATCAATACAATAATGACTGACCGCAAAAAAATCTTAACTGTATAAAGCATTATAGAGTACATTGTTATCGATCAGTATGTTGTTTGATCAATTATTCTATGATTAGGTTGGTGTTTTAATTTAATTAGCTATTTCAATTCTGGCTTATTGTTTATGATTAGTCATTTCCTTTATTCTGTAGTTCCTAATTTATATAGTATTATTATGCTTTGTTACGCGACTCCTTCAATCCCTTCTCAATTGCCTTACCCAAGTCTGGATGGACCTTGGAGAAGTACTTGATGACCTTGTCTTGGATAGGGATGTCAGCAGCAGAAGCGTGGGCCACGACGTTGTGGGCCAAGTTCTCTTGCTGGTTAGGGTATCTGGCCAAGGTGTTGTACAAAGCAGTGGCCTGCTTGAAGTCAGCATCGGTGGCCTTCCAATGGAATGGGCATGCGGCACCAGTCCACACCTCTTGTTCCTCCTGGATCTTGAACTCCTTGGTTTGGAATCCGTGAGTGGAAGAGTAATAGTTTGGTGTGCTTCCCAAGTTTCCGTTGACGTTCATGGCTCCATCTCTCATGTGTGGGTTGAAAACGGTTCCGGCAACAGGACAGTTGATTGGGATTTGAGTGTAATTAGGTCCCAATCTGTGTCTGTGGGTGTCTGGGTAAGAGAACAATCTGGATTGCAACACTGGGTCAGCAGATGGTTCCATGTATGGGACTGTGTGAGCTGGGGAGAAAGCAGCTTGTTCAACCTCAGCGAAGTAGTTCTTTGGGTTCTCGTTCAACACAAGCTTTCCAAATCTTCTCATTGGGTAGTCCTTGTGTGGCCAGACCTTGGTTAAGTCAAACACAGAGAACTCAGCAGCCTTGGCTTGCTCAGCGGTCATGGTTTGAATGTAGCAAGTCCAGGATGGGTAGTTGCCCTTGGCAATTTCCTTAAACAAGTCCTCTTGAGCGTGGTCTGGGTTGGAGCCGGAAAGAGCACCAGCCTCCTCGTTGGTCAAGGTCCTGATACCTTGGTCACTGATGAAGTGAACTTGGACGTACACCCACTTACCGTCCTTAGTGGACCACTTGTATGTGTGACCGGAGTAACCGTTCATTTCTCTGTACGATGCAGGGGTACCACGGTCCGAGAACAAAGTGGTGACCTGGTGGACAGACTCCTCGTTGTTAACCAAATAGTCCCAGAACATGTTGGCGTCCTTCAAGTGGGTCTCTGGGTTTCTCTTTTGAGTGTGGATGAAGTGGGGAAACTTGGTAGGATCTCTAATGAAGAAGACTGGAGTGTTGTTGTAGACGAGATCCAAGTTACCTTCCTCGGTGTAGAGCTTGGTGGAGAAACCTCTTGGGTCTCTGGCAGCATCAGCAGAACCGCTCTCACCACCAACAGTGGAGAATCTGGTGAACACCTTGGTCTTCTTTCCAACAGTGTCCAAGAATTTGGCGGAACAGACATCGGTGATGTCGTCAGTGACCTCAAAGTAACCGTGAGCACCGGAACCCTTGGCATGCACAACACGCTCGGGGATTCTCTCTCTGTCAAAGTGGGCAAGGGAGTCGATCAAGTTGAAGTCTTGCAACAACAAAGGACCGTGTTGGCCAACTCTTTGGGAAGCGAAGGGGTCAGGAATGGGACATCCGTTAGAATTCGTGAATGGAGGAGACATTATTAAGCTATGAGAATTTAATTGGAGAAATCAAGAGGGCAGTCCATGGCACCTTTATATATGTTTGCGCGAGGGCAAATGCGGACTCCCAAAATGCGGAGACAGTCCAGAACATGCTTGTTTGTAAGCACGCGACGGCCAATAAACGGCAAGCGCTTACTCACCTACCGCTTATCCTGGCCTCGGTTACGAGCACGGGTCCTGTCATTTCCCCCATAAAATTTCTACTAAACTTCACGAGTAATTATTCAGATGATTATTGATGTTGCCAATGTCTATAAGGAGGCTGCAAGAATTACTGAGTTGTCCCTTTTGGCCGATTTTTTTTCCACTAAGGCGTTCGTGGGCAAGGCATCATACTTGCTATGTAAGATACCTGGACGCATGAGTCGTATGCACGCCGACGGAGTTAGCCCTAGGCTGGATCAGCTGTTACTAAGCAGTGGGTGACAAATGTGAGGAACTGGGCCAGTTTTCACTGGGTCCTATTCTGTCTTTGCCTAAGCTCTACTACTCTTGTCTTGGCTCAGATAGGCTTTGGATCGGAGCCTCGGCTCTTTGGGCTGCGCGCATTAGCCGGAACCGTTATCTGGTTTTGGCCTGTGCTAGTAGTTGCGGTCTCAGATTTATGTTGCTACATGAGTCAATATTAGCCATGGCCATTTCTGGGTCATGTTCATCTACGTTTTGTATAACTGTATGCTTTGACACTTTCAAGAGTCTTATTGGGACCCAATTCCTCGGCCATTCGGGGAACCGGTGGTGAGGGGTCGGAATGGCCCCAGACACATGTCAACCGAGGAAGGTGTGGTCGCCGATATCTGCGGCGCCACGAGTGTCTCAGAACTGTGTGCACGGTGCACTGCACGTGGCATGCAACATCGAGTCGCAACAGTTAGACTACTGGTACTACTACTCCTAGTAATAAACCACTATAGTACTATAGTACTATACCACTATACCACCATACCTCACTATACTACTGCTGGTACTCTCACTACACTACACTAACTATACACTACACTATTCTAACTATACACTACACTACACTATACTAACTATACACTACACTATACTAACTATACACTACACTATACACTACACTATACGATTATGGTACTATACTACATCATATTTCTGTAATGTCTGGAATTTTAATAATTACCTACACTGACTAGTCGCCTATTCATTAATGTGTCTTGTTTAATCATGATCTGGCCCGTAAGGTGTCACGCCAGGCCCGGAACTCTTCGGTCAAAATGCCCCCCTCTCGTAATTCTTTGTTCATAGCTGCATCACACTCGGTCATCAGAAACGTCCGGGAACCTGGGTCATATGTGATCTTGTATGCTTTCAGCTCGTCCGCGCGGTCGATGGATTGATTGAGCCACTCCAAAACTGCACCGTACCACTTCAACGAATCAAGACAATTGATTTTGGGTCCAGCGAATTCGCTTTTTTGGAGCAACAAAGGCACTTCTTCAGTATCAAAAACCTCAATGTTTTTGAGGCTATAGCCATCATCTCGGTAGCCATAGATGATTTTGGTGATGCCAAGGAGAAAGCACTGAGCCCATGTCTTGTGTAACTTCTTCTCGAAGGTCTTGAGATGTCCTGGTGTGTCGGCCACCCGGCTTGTCTTCAACTCCGCGTAATGAGGAAGGTAGTCGCCAGATTCTGGCGCATAGTCCCAGATACAGTCCACCTCGCCTGCCACCACTGTCTTGATGTTTCCGATTCCTGATCTCACCACACTGATATATTGCTCGTAGTTGTTGACGACGTTC
This sequence comes from Metschnikowia continentalis, assembly GCA_002370835.1. Classification (NCBI taxonomy): domain Eukaryota; kingdom Fungi; phylum Ascomycota; class Pichiomycetes; order Serinales; family Metschnikowiaceae; genus Metschnikowia; species Metschnikowia continentalis. The sequence continues at coordinate 366,095 of NLAO01002068.1, read as the reverse complement.
TTGTAGCGATTCTCGATGGTTTTCCTAGAACACTGTGCCCAGGGCTTTGGAATCGTGGTCAAGGCCTCAAACTTATATCCCACATACTCACAAACCTTCAAATGGCGTTCCTTGGTGGGGTCTGCTTTTAGAGCCTCGGCCTCCTTCTCTCGATTTTTAAGGGCAAGCGCATCGTTGTTCTTGATGAAGATCTGTCCGTCGTATGCAATCACGTATAAGCTGATGGGGGTGTTCAAGTCCTGGGGCAACGAGAGGAGCTTGGTCATGATGCCGCGAAACGTAATGATATCAGCTTTGATCCGTTTACCGGATTTTTGTTCGTGTTGGATGATACTGGCCAAGAACAGTTGGAAGTCCGCTACATTCTCTGCATCGGGGATTTTCTTGAAGCTCTGGAACCCTCCCTGGAGATTGTAGTGTTTGTCCAAATAAGAGTCTGGGAAATAGAAGTGGCTTAAGGCATTTGCCTTGGAGTCGGCCTCATCTAGTTGCCATTTGCCATCGATATTCCTGGAGTAACTGAAGAGCTCCTTGGGTTTTTTCAACGTATCCGAATTCACCCTCTTGGAGAGAGGTAGCGTTTTCATCATAATGACAAGGTGCGGCAGAGAAGCTGTGGAGATGGTTCGTTTTTTGCGTGAGTGCGAAGACCTGTGATGCAATACTCCATTACTCAAGACACCGGGGCCACAGAGTGTCAATAGCTTATCGGAACGTACACCGTGGACTTGAAATCACGCTTTGTATTGCTGACTTGTGTTGTTGTTAAGGACAGTTTGAATAACTAAGTTGCTTAATTTTGGCAGAAATATCGGTCCGAGTGTCTTAACACGTTACCACCTGCTTAACCACCATTATCATACCGTCCAGAAATCTGGCTCAACCTCCCAATTGAGACGATTTCGACTCATGACAAGAAAACAGGGTCTTTAACATTTCTTATCATCTTATCCGCATGAAGATTTTACTAATATTGGCTTTGCTAGCGAAGGCCCTTGATATAAACGACATACTGAACGTGGACTCTTGTGATAAAACGTCTCTGAACGCAATTCCGGATCTGGCCATTACTCAAACCCTAGCGGAATCCCTGGAACTGATATTTTTCAACTCTCAAGAATCTGTCTTGTCTGTGACCCAATCGACTGATGGGGAATCGACTCAACCAAACACTGGGCTTGGTCTGCTAAAACTTGAAAACATATTCCAGCACGAGTCCCAACCGACGTCAAACCCACAAGCTTCAGTGCCCGAATTTGGATCTTTAAGCGAAACTTTACATGCTCATGTCAATTCCAACACTGAGACGGAGTCAACGTACTCTTCCAGCCTGCATACCTACACTAGTCATACGTTTCTGGCCCATTCTGTCAATCCACCTCTACCAGATAAAGAAATAGCCGAAAAAAGCCCCTTTTTTCAGATGAGAGAAAGTTCAGACACTTCGAATAGTAGCGAAACGTGCCACAACCAATGTACGACTGTGGCCAATACTTCTGAGCCCGGCCGATTCATGTCTTTTGAAGAATGGAAGAAACAAAAAAAATTGGAATTGGATGCCAACCTGGCCGAATCGGACGTCAGCAGTGCTTCAAGATCACCATCTTTGCTGCTACAACCAGAGCAGAAAGCGCACCAATCGTCCAAGGTAGTCAATGACTCTTTAGTACTATACGAGGAACAAGGAAGAACCTACAAGGATAAGTTCAACTATGCATCGGTGGACTGTGCAGCTACAGTGGTGAAAACAAATAGTGATGCCAAAGGAGCTTCAGCCATTTTGACTGAAGTCAAGGACTCATATTTGATCAATCAGTGTTCTACGCCCAACAAATTCATAGTGGTGGAACTTTGTCAGGATGTGTTGATCAGCTCTATTGTCATGGGAAACTTTGAACTCTTCAGCTCGATGTTCCGAACGGTTCGGTTCTCTGTATCAGACCGGTTTCCTGCCGTGGATGGGTGGCATGAACTAGGGCAATTTGAGGCACAAAACAGGAGAGATGTACAAAGTTTTCCTATTGAAAATCCCCTCATCTGGTCTCGATACTTGAAGATCGATATCTTAAGCCATTACGGGAATGAATTCTACTGCCCTCTCTCTATTCTCCGTGTCCATGGAACGAACATGATGGAGGACTTCAAGAATACGGAACTGACCAATAAGCCGAAACCTGGAGTTTCCCTGCCCACGGAAGAGTTTCTTAACTACACGGTGGATTTTGCCGATGAGTGCAAAGCATTGTCTCCGTACCTTGCCATGAACGAGTTTCTTAAGGTGTTCAACAGCTCACTGCAGTTCTGTGGCATCACTACCAATGCTTCAGGAACCAGCACCGGAAGTACCACCACCAAGGTGACACAGGAATCCATCTTCCAGAATATCATCAAACGGCTTTCTTTATTGGAGTCAAATGCCTCGTTGTCTTTGCTTTATGTGGAAGAGCAGAGCAAACTCCTATCGGATGCCTTTACCTCTCTCGAAGAACGGCAGGTTAAGAAGTTTGAGGGACTTTTGATGCAGTTCAACGAGAACATCCATTCGCAAGTCAAATATCTCGACGCTTCTCTCCAAAAAATCAATGAGGAGTCCCAGAAAGTGCTCCAAACTCTGAGAGTGTTCACTTCGGGTGCAGTGAAACGTATCAAGATGGAAACAGAGGCACTTGTGCTGGAGCTAACCTTTTTGAAGAAGCTTGTGGTTATCGACACAGTCATTATCTTATCTTTGTTGGTGTATGTGGTGTTCCGAGAGACATTTGTTGCTGATGACTTGTTGAAAAGAGAAAATGCTAGGGGGATCAAGAGATCCTCCATCAAGTCATTTCCAGTGTCTAAACGCAAGGCCAAGTCTAAGCAGAGAAGATGGTGAACCTAGGGAAAAAATTTAAGGAAAAAATTTGTAGTGCTACTTAAGGTCAAATTATATACATGTAAGGAAGTAATTAAAACAAGAGTAGATTTGGAACCATGGGCAACTTAGTCAGGTTGCATCATGACTTAATAGCGGTTCTCACCAAACCGAGACTTCAGTGCCCGGTTGTTGGCTCTGCGGTTATTGTCTCCACGGTCGTCGTCATTGCGGTCATTGTTTCTGAATCTAGATGGACGGTCGGAGTTGTTGAAACCAAAGTCACGGTTATTGTCTCTGGATCCAAACGAGTCTCTCTTTCCATCTCTCGAGCCGAAGGAGTTTCTGTCTCTGGATCCGAAAGAGTTTCTGTCTCCATAAGAACCTCTAGAACCAAAAGAATCTCTAGAGCCGAAGGAGTCTCTGGAACCGTAGGAATTTCTCGAGCGACCAGAACGAGAGGAAAACTTTCCGTACATATCCTTTCCTCTCCCTTGGTTTCTGTTGTCTCTCTTAGGACGTCTCATCATGCCGGGCTCGTCAACTGTGATGTGCGATGGAACTAAACTTGCTGGCAAGTTCATTTGGTTGAACAGTCTAACACGCAAGAAAAGCGTGACTTCCTCGTCCTGGATCACCTTCCTGTATAAGTCGACGATCGAACCAATGAGCTCATGCTTATTGAGTTTGTAGGAGTCAGCAGAAGCAGAGAGAGAACCCAATAAAGTCATGACGTACTCACGGACATCTTCAATGCTGACGTTTGTTTTGGTGAAGATTTCTTTTTGTTCATCGGTGAGTTCCTGATCGATCTCAGTCTTAAACTTAATTTGCTTTTCTTCTTCCAAAAGTTCAACAAATGGCAATTCAGGCTCAGACAAGAAAAGAGTGGCAGTACCTTCGGCACCGGCTCTTCCTGTTCTTCCAATCTTGTGAATGTAATCGTTGATGGTCAGACTAGGACTGAGCTGGATCACGTCAGTGACACCCTTGAAGTCCATTCCTCTAGCAGCAACATCGGTGGCAACAAGAATACCTCCCTTGGCTTCTTTGAAGTACTTGGTAGCTCTGTTTCTGTTTCCCAAGGTCATCTTTCCGTTCAACTTCCACAAGTTACGGTATCTTGGAGGCAAGACGTTACACAAGGCACGGTGCATGAACTCAACTCCAACAACAGTTGGAAGGAAAACAATAGCTTTGTACTTGGGATCTTCGGCTTTGGATTGCAACTCATGGAGGACACCCACGTGGGAGTCAAATAAGCTCTTGGTCTTGACGAGTTTTTGGTGAATCTTGGTGTGAGAGTCAGGCTCAGAGTCGTCAACACAATCGATATAGTTGTAGTCTCTGCCGATTTGTTGTTTAGCGAACTGGGTCACACGTCTGTCAATGGTGGCACTAAACAAGAAGTTTCTCAATGGGTACTTGTAGGTAGGGGGACGCATTTCTTTGATGGCATCGTCAATGGCATTGAGCTGGTCCTCGAATCCTTGGTCCAAAAGACGGTCGGCCTCATCGTACACACGGATGCGCAATCTCTTGAAAGCACTTCCATATCTGGGGTTCTCGATGTTGGCCAAGATACGGCCTGGAGTACCCACGATAATCTCTGGTGCGTTGGATCCCCAAGGTCTCTTCTTGGGGTCCATACCTCCGGTCCACAATTTGACATTGGCCTTATTCTTGAGCTTGGAATTGGTCTTGGTAAGTCTTCTGATGTCCTCGTAGATCTGCTGGGCCAAGTCTCTGGTGGGAGCGATAATCAAACACGAGATGTGGTTCTGGTGTTCGTTACTCTCTTCACGGATGTTTAAGATACTTTGTAAGATTGGAATGATGAAACCAAACGTTTTTCCTGTTCCTGTTTTGGCTCTGCACACCAAACCCACCTCGTTCAAGAACGGCAAGAGCGACCGCTGTTGAATGGGGGTAAATTCCTGGAAGTTCAAGGAGTGCACGGCTCTCTTGATGCAGCTGTCGTACTTGTCAGACTCCTTGAACTCCTTGAGCGTAAGAGTGTTTTTTTCTGGCTTTGGCGTGCTGGCCTCCTCCTGAGGAGCTGGTTGCGCTGGAGTTTCTGCCTCATTGGCTTCCACCGATGCCTCTTGAGCAAGCGACTCGTTTCTTAAGAAAGACCTAACGGAAAAACTCCTAGCAGGTACGGCAGAAAACGACCTGTAAGGAAGGGGAACCCTAGCTAACAATGGAGTTCGAGCGAAAAGCATTGTGTAGGTACTAAAAAGTAGTTGGGGATGAAAAATTAGCGGGATGAGCGAAAGACTGCGGGATGTGAGGGTGTTTGGCTGCGCTCATCTGGAACTCGCGCGAAAGGTGCGGCATGCCCAAGCTAGCTGGTATGGTCCAGGAGGGTCTCTACACAAGCAGGGTCTGCAACAAAATTGGACCATGCGTAAAATATTTGTATATGAATAGTGTAGGTGCTTAGAATGGAATAATAATTAACAAATTAAGCTCTTTTCCTTTCCTTTTTTTCTTTTTTTTTTTTCAAATTCCTGGCTATGTACCTGGCCTATTCGTCGTTGTCTCAGATGTATGGATGCACGAGAACGGTATGCCGAGTCGCACCTTACACTGCTAACATCCATACTGGCTACTACTCACTACTACACACTACTGACTACAGAGTACCCACTACATCATGAGCCAGTACCAACCTAATGCCGCTCCCGGGCGCTCTTTCATCGAGAAGATCAACTCCAAGTTCTCCAGTATGACTCTAGCGGGCAACATGACCAAGTTCGTCGAGAAAGACGGCAACAAGGAAGACGACACCTTAATCCACAATGCCTTTGTCAAGTACTTTGACGAAAATAACCTCCCATACCCAGAATGGCTTGGAATTCAAGGCCGGTCGGCAAACGGCCGGTCTCTGGGCGGCTACGACGACCGCAATGCATCCCAATATTCTGCTAACCGGTCTCAATATCAACCAGTTAGGGCCTCCTACAATTCCATGAACCTGAGCAACAGTGGAGGCCACAGCCAAAGAAGCTCGTTCCAGGATTCGGATGGCGAGGAGAAGTCGTACACACGCCGCTCAAACTCAAAATTACAGGCCATGTACAATAAGTCTCGGCAGCACAATACCCCGGGGACTGGATACACACCCCAGGGCCAAGCCACGTCCATGCAACCATCAACAAAGAGTGCATCTAGTCTGAGGCTCAGAGACAGGGTGATGAACGTTTCGCCAAGCGTCAGTGGTTCTCTGACTTCTAGAGCCACGTGGGGCAAATGAAAGTGCAGGTCACTTCACCTATAGGGCAGTGTATCATGAAATTGGTACTCATAATCTCACTATATAATATCATTACTACACATCCTAATATGAAAACGTTACATAGTTTTTAACTATTGACTGAATTGCTTAGTTGAAGTACTATCCCAATAAATATGCCGTAACTATGACTATTAAGTTTGAGAGTTGCTATAATAATTTTCCCAGTAGTTCCTGCCCTTTATAAACCACTCGGGAAGCTTGCTCTCCTCTGGAATCTTGATGGAGATCACATTAAAGCTATTGGCACCCCACAGGCTTGGCTCATAGTAATGGTAACTGGCTTTGGCTTTGATTTTCTGCACCTCGTCCAGGCTGGTCTTCTCTCGTCCCATCTTAAAAAGCTTGAGGTTGGCATCCAACGACGCTCTGGATGGCGATAGAGCCTGTGTGAAAGCTGGGTCCCTAAACCGAGTGTTATGTGTTCGAATGTATCGGGAGTCCAACGAAGACTTTCTGCGTTGGCGTGGGTTGACTCCCTGGATATCCAAACTACCTGATCGGCTTCCGCAAATGCTTCCTTTCCTGTAGTCAGGTGAGGTCCCTGGCGAAACAGACCCATCGTTGTTGCGCTGCTCCACTAGTTTGAGAAGCGTAGCAGGAATCTGCGGAGAAGCTGAGAGCATGTCGTCATCAATATCATCTTCGTACTCCTCGATGGTTTCCTCGTCTCCAGTAGGAGGGCCATCATCTATTGACGATCGGTGAATAGGGTTCTTGTAGTCCATAGCGAAGCTTTTGTTTGAAGGAGAAGCATCTTCGATGCGGAGCTCCGGGCTGGTGGTTTTATAGATCGGAATAGTCTTCTGGCTATTCTCGTCTCCATAACTGCTTTGCAGAAACAGTACTTTTCTGGAGGAAGGCGGAGTCAGTCTGAAACCATTGGAGGACTCGTGTTTTCGTAGAGCCTGCTCGAATTCAAAAGGAACCAACTCCACCTGAAGAATCTCCAAAAACACCTCCACTCCATAGCTGCTCTTACTAGAATTACCAGTGTAGATTCTATACTCATTGACAATGGAGTTGAAATTCCATTTTTGGATTTTGCGGAGTATCCCAATGAGTGCCAGCGACGAGTCCACGAGGAGCACATTATGTTTGGTGCGGTCCAACAAAATGCCCAAAGCAGCCACTATGAGGTTCTTTTCAATGATCATCCACAGATCATTGTTGCTTGGCTTGGTGCTTTCCATCAGCACAATCTCCACTTGGTCTCCGTTGGGAGACGTGCCGATTTCCTGGCCATTTTTCTTTTCATGGTCGGTGCCCTTGTCCAAAGGGCCTGTGTTCTGGTGATTTGAGATTTTCAAGCCGCCCAAATTGTAGAGTGTGACCTTGTTGTCGTTCAAAAATGTCTTGAGCGTTCTGGGGGGCTTGGCAACATCCAAGAATATCAACAGCAGTAGCTGGAGGGTTTCTAGGAAGGGAAGGTGGTCAGCTTCGAGCTTGGAGCACCGGTAGATTCCGGGTTCCACGAACCCGAAATTATCTGGGGGTATAAGCATCACCGGGTGCTATGTGTCTATAATTGCCACGTATAACTGCAGTAGTAAACAGTGGGGTGTGGAAGCCAGTGATTACGCTGGTGTTAATTGAGTGGGTTTAGTTTTAGGGTCGCGTGCAGGCGCATACGTTGGTGGGTCGCGAAACTACACAAGCCGTTGAGGAAAGCTTAGATTCCAATCTAGTATAACATAACACTCAGCCCTTGTAAACTCAGCCCTTGATTTCAGAGGTACCTGGGATACCGTCGTATTCACCGTAGCCTTGGAGCAAGTTCATATTCTGCAAGCATTGTGTGGCAGCACCTTTAAGCAAATTGTCGATAGTAGCCACCACCACCACTCTATCTTCTGCGGAATTGACTGCAAATCCTCCAACCACTGATCCATGCTTTCCACCAATGTCTCTAACAACAGGAGGCTCGCCACTAACCTTGATCAAGTGCTCGCCTGCATATCTCTCTTGGTAAATGTTGCGGATATCTCTGGAGTTCAACGACTTTTGCTTGATGGGAATCGATACCGTAGCAGAAATGCCCTGGAACCACTGTGCAACGTGTGGGATGAAAGCAACGGTGTGGCCAAGCTGCGAGCTAACCTCCTTTTCGTGAATGTGGTCAGTCAACGAGTATGGAATCAAGTTGTCTCTCAAGTAGTCAACGTCATTTTTCTTCGAAGGCTTGGTGCCTGCTCCGGAATATCCTGATACTCCGAAAACTGTTGGTAATCCGTCAATGTAGTTCTTGAGGGGAGCAATTGCCAATTGAGCTGCTGTTGCATAACAACCGGGGTTGGAAATTTTCTTGGCTCCTGCAATAGTGTCTCTGTTCACTAATTCGGGTAAGCCGTAGATCCACTCTCCAGTCTCATCGAATCTGTAGTCAGCCGAAAGATCAATGATCTTAGACTTGGATCCTTCAACAGTTTCGATGGCTTCAACAAATGGCTTACACACACCGTTGGGCAAAGCCATGACCCAAATGTCAATGGCATTGTCATGCTCCAACTGCTTGATATCCTCAGTTTGCAAGTTCGAATACACCACGTTACCCTTGGAGTATCCACTCAACTTCTGGCCGGCTAATTCTCTTGAAGATACGAGCTCCAATTCAAAATGTGGGTGCTTATCTATCAATGAGATCAAGTTTTGACCAACGTAGCCTCTAGCACCAATCAAGCCCACCTTGGACTTTTGCTGGTTGGCGCCAACTTTCTTGGGAGGGTTGGGGTTAGCAGCGGAATTGGACCTGAAGGCAGTGGAGTGGAAACCTCTCTTTTGGCCAATACCAGCAAATGCTCCACTTTCAGATCCTGAAGACAAGGTCGAACCCACGGAGCCTACATCAAATTGTTTGATCAACTTGGAAGCCTGCTCTGGGTTGAGACCGTACCAGAAGAGGATTTTGCCATTTTTGGAAAACGACCCATCAGACTTGGAGAAGTACCATGAAAGATTGCTGTCGTTTTCATTCACTGTCCAGTACAAAGATTGGTAGTCTCTCTTGATAGCACTGAAGATATTGTCAGTGATGTTGTTCAACCAGCCGGAGTTGGACGATAAGAACTTGTCCAATTTTGGAACATCGTTAGAGTTCCCATCCTCCACCACAATAGCCAAGACTTCGAGGGGTGCATCTCCGTAAGAGTTAAATTTGATAGATTCCAAGTACTTCATGTAGGAAGCAACGGAAGTCTTTCCACTCTTGATTTCGGAGTCTCTCAACAATGCTGCCCTCAACAAGTCCGAGTTGGGGAAGTCGCTCAACTTCTTTCTGTTGATGAGCTTGTAGCCTCTTCTGATCAAAGTTCCAGCACCCGAATCCGTGAACAACTCCTTTTGCAAGTCATTGACATCAATGATAGCCACGGAAGAGGATCTTGGCAAATGTTGCAACAAGTCATGGATCTCCTTGATCTTCAACTTAGTACCATACTTCACCCAGCTCTCCTTCATGAGGTCCTCGTACTCTTCGTCCAAGTTGATGGCGGAGATCTTTTCGCCCGTGTTTCCATTCATGATACCACCCTTTTCATTCAAGTAGACAATCTTAAGTGGTTCGAACTCTCTGGCTAGTTCGGAAGCTGCAACATCAGCATTGACATTCAAAAGCTGTCCCGAAGGAGTTTCGGCAAGAGAAGTAAGAATTGGCAAGTAGCCTGCATTGATAGCAGATTCAACAGGAGACTTGTTGACACCCTTGATTTTTCCCACCAACTGGTACTTCTCCTTGTCCAAGTAGTCTGCGTTGAAAACACCAGCAGTAATGGGTCTAGCATGCACACCCATGTTTTCAAGGGCAGTTACAAGCCTCAAGTTTTGTTCCGAAAAGCATTTTCTAACCACCTCCATGGTTTTTGGGTTAGTAACGCGGATTCCGTCAATGTATTCTGGCTCAACACCTTCGACCTCCAAGAGCTCATTGATTTGGGGACCTGTTCCATGCAAGACTATTGGATATAATCCCACGTGGTACAAGAACGCTAAACAAGAAGCCAATTCAGGAAGCTGTTGCGTAATAATTGCGCCACCCACTTTGATCACAGCGAATTGTTGCGACGAAACCGATGTGAAGTTCTTGAGATATTGTTCCACTTCTCTCTTGGATCCAATACTGTTTAAAAGCTGGATCACCGTGGATCGGGTGGATTTGTTTAAAGCACTTGAAGTGAAGTACTTGGTTTGGGACACCTCTCTTCCATTGAGAGAAAGGGGGATAGCCCTAGAGGTACACAATCTTGAGACATTAAGTGCTCTTTTGCCAACAGAGGCAGTAACTCGTTTGGCCAACATAATATCAAGCAAAGTGAAGGTTCAACTAGGCCAGGGCGACAATTGCTAACTTAAAGAGAAGAAAAGTACCGGTAGAGGAAAAGTCGAGGGGGAATATGTTGATGAATTTTTTCTTTTAAACTCGCCATGCAAGCTACCAGTGAGGAGTGTACAGGGAGACCCCAACAATTGGCCAATAAAAGTAATTTTTCAGCTAAGCGCGGTTAGAGATCAATATATTGTGTGCAGGACATGACTCATGAAATGGCGAATTTCTAACAACCAAGGAGATTCCAGTTGAGTCCATTGCGACGAAAAGCAGTCGGTTACGCGCCAGTTAGCAGTAAAAATTCTATTATTCTATAAACTTCCTTATTATTTTACTGTAAATTTGTATGCAGACTTCCGAGGGTGATTCTCATTTCTTCTTCTTCCAGAACTTATTAATGAAAGACGAATGTCCCTCTTCTGGCACCATCGTGGACCTGGAGCGGGGAATCATCACCTCATCATTGACCCGGAACGTGGGCGAAGTTTCTCTTGATTCAGGTGGGTAAGACAACGGACTCTGTGGTGCCGAGTATGCCACGCGAGAGCTACTTTGCGGCTTGAGGTGCCCAAGCCAATGCCCCAACGTACTTGGAGCAGGAGACACTTCGCTGGAGCTCGAGCTCGAGAAAGTCAGAAGAAATTTCGATCTTCTCTTGTTCGGAACCGGGGCAATCATGTGACTGCTGGATTTGTTGCTGCAAGAATGTACCATTTTCTCACCACAACACATGGCCGAGTTGATGGATGAAGGCACTGATCCTGTAACAACTGGGCAAGAACCAACATCCACTGGTTTTGGCAGAGCACTCTTGACACTACTCGGAAGAGCAGCGTGTTCAATTGGACATTCCTTTAGCTTCATGAGGAATGAGTTGTAGGCATTCTCGTGTATCAATGCTACAACCTCGCAGTAAGCATCCAAGAGAACCAGTGGATGATTGAATTTTTGTTTCAAGGCCGCTTGGTCCAGGATCGAGCGAAAGGTCTGGTTGGTCAAGTTGACCTGGCACGGCGACTTGTCATAGATAAAGTTATCTAAGATGTACTGCCACTGATGAGTGACCATGCTTTCATCATCACAATCATCAAAATCGGCATCAGAATCTGAGTCTGAGTCTGAGTCCCGCACGTATTGATTAGTTAAATAGTCCCATGCATTCTGCTTGTCCCCTAATACATCGTCAAACTCAAGGTCGAATGGTGCCCCCGAGGAGAAGATCAAGGAAGTATTACTCTGAGACCGCGACGAAGTCCTTCTATGGTGTTTCTTGGCATCAGCTGTGGGTTCAGGGAGATCCTGAATTAGCTGGTCCAAAGAATGGTTAACGTAACTGGAAGGAGACTTCCCAACGTCAGATAATTTTCTTCCGGGAAACCGTTTTTCGAAGTAGTATCTGTAGCGACAAATTTCTATGATGAACGATAGGTTTTCCTGGCAATGGAGTTCACTCACATAATGATGGAACTTTTCCACGCAAGCAGCACGCACCAACAGCAAGGAATCTTTATCTATAGCATGTTGGAAACAGTCATTGAGAAGGTCTTCCAACAGATGTGGTAAGCCATCGTATTCGGGCAGGGATAAATCACAAGGGGGATCGCCGGAGGACGGGGTCGAGGGTTGAGCAAACGGCTGAACTGAAGAAGCCATAGAATGCAATATGAGACAGGCAACAGCTAAAAGTAAAATGTGGGTGGTAGAACTCCAAATAGGTGTTTTAGAACACAAGTTAAAGTTAGTTGTAAGGATCTATAGTCATGAAGGAATGGAACGGCTTTAGTGATAAATGAATGACACCGAGTTGAGAAAGGAGGCCGGACAATTGAAGACTCAAAATGACCTATTGTTCGCTGATTGAGGAGTGACCTTAAAAATAGAAGACAATGTACACCGGATTTTGAGTGCTGTGTGGCAAATAAGCTTTAGTTATATCAGGCCACAGGAATACAGAAACAAATAATTATGAAAAGTTTGGCGTTGAGACAGATGCTGCCAGAGAGGTGCACCAGAAAAGTGCGAAAGTACATGACCCGAAACCTAATCTTGACGCGAGGCATGCGACCGCATCTTCGCTTAAACTGTTGATGTCTACTCTTTTAACCGCAAGGTGGCAATTGCAAGCGAATACAGGGGTCACTAGCTGCTGTTGAAGAGAATTCAGCCTTCAAATATTTCCACATATCTCAAGTGCTGGCTCAAATAATTGTGGTGTTTGAGATGTATCTGGCCTGATTCTTTTTTTTGTTTCTTTTTACAATTTACGCGAAAAAGCAATCAAACGTCTGGAGGGTCTAAAATGAATGTGACATGTGTAGACGATACAATGGCCCAGGCAGGTTCATTGACTCCTTCCGGGATGGTTTAATGTGGTTTAGATAGTTGGTAAAACTAGCCTTAGCTTTTTTTTTTTTTCTATGACCAACCATTATTTGAAATGGCCATGGTCAAGCATGGAACACTGCTGGTAAATACGAGCTCCTAAAATTGCTCCTCGCCTTTACCTGGAGACCCCAAACGAGCAAATGGTGTTGGAAGTTTCTTCTTACTTTGTTTTTTTTTTCTTCTTAAAATTTTTCCGCAACTTTTGAGTGTCAAACTCTATGATCTTCGCTTCGTGCGTTTTTCCAAAAGGCGTATTATGTCATGCCTGTTTTACAGCCGTTCCCGCATGCACATCAGGCGAAGTTAGTACCTTTCCCGATGACTACTAACTACACCCTACAAACAAGCGGCCGGACCTATTATCGACATTTTGCTGACCATTTATTGAAAATTTCGCGTAGTGGTCTACGTGTCCTTTTTCAAAAGCCAAAGAAGGGATCTTTCTTCTTTCCTATGACTACTTTGTACAAGCTTCCTGGTGCCCAGTACATTATCGCTGCAGACGAGAAGTTGGAAAGAATAAGCGCGCTGAGATGAACTGAGCATCTCGCCTACTCACCAGTCATCGCGAAAGAAACCGTCGCACGTTGCCTCTCACGTGAATGTGCCTCAGCCCGCCGTGCGGGTGTGACTAGTTGCCCTTTGGAACAGCTGATGACTGCAGCTAGTCCACAGTAGTTTGAAATTATGCCTCACTCTAAGCTTCGCTTCCGATCTCCCGGCCACTAGCTGCAAACCTGCTGCAAACTAACTACTTGCATGGCTTGCAAACTCAGCCTCTTTTGAATGTGAAGGATAATTGTTTCTTTCATTTGGAACTGTAGGATCTAGTCATCATGCTTTTACCTTCACTGTGGGTGCGGTTAGGGGCCCTGCGCCCGCACCCGTACATCTCCGATAAGGGTCCGATCCCTACCCCGGCTAGTATCAGCCTCACCTCCTACTAATATTGGTCCCTATGCATTCCTTCCGTCTGCTGTCTGCTATAAGCTTACGCAGGCTTGCCAGTATCCATGGAAGGCCCAGGCGGATCCCAAGGTCCCGCTATGCTTCATCCTCTAACGTGTCCCAAGCCCAATATCAGCAGATACCTGAACACCTCAAGATCCATATGTTTACCGATGAACTACGCATCATCAAAGAGGATGAATTGAAGGGGTCATTTAAGAAGTTTTCCCCAGTATTCATTGTTAATCTCTTGGATATGAGGGTCGATGAAGTTCGCTTAGAGAAAGAAAACTCGAACCCCTCTTCCAGAATGACTTTGGCTAACATCACCAGGATCATGAAATTAACTTCTCGCCTCAAACAACTCTTTGAAATCAACGGGGGCAACACTGAAGTTCTTGATGCAGTCATCAGCTCCCAATTCCAATTGGAAAAACTTGAGCTCAAGTTGGCCGCTAAAAGAGCCGCATCTGAGAATAGTGCCAACGAGCCAGTATCGCAGGAAGTCTCGGAGCCTCAATATTTACAAATTCCTGATGAGATTAAGATCCATGAATTTGTTGATCATCTCAAGGATATCCAACTCTCAGAGATCAAAGCCCCCTTTGCTTCGGTCAGTGCAGCTGTGGTGATGGACGCAGTGGAACGAAGGATCGAAAAATACCAGGATGACCCGAACTTTCTGAAGAATACTCTCTCCTCCTACTTTATCTTACGCTCTAGGTTGAAGAGATTGTTTGATGTAAATGGCTCTTACACTTTTATCTTGGATACGGTCATAAATTCTCAGAGAACATTTGACAATTTTGAACAGAGACTCAGATCTAGACGTTTGGAAAAACCAAACGAGGCTCCTGAATACAAACAGATCCCAGATGACTTTTCCTTAGAGGAGTTCAGCGAGGAGCTTGAGTTGGTCCGTGCAAAACTTGGTTCTGACTTTACTTCGTCCACCAGTAAGGATATAATTCAGGCTACCAGATCTTTAATCGAAAAGGAAATTTCTGATACCAGAAGAATAGCCCTAGAGAAACTACTCCATAATCTCACAGCACTCTTCAGGCACAACAACAATGAAACCTTCATACTTGATAATGTTCTCTTGAGCTCATCCATCTTCAAAGCATGCGAGGATAAAATTGAAGACAAGAAGTATGCGGAATTATTTGAGGGCGAAACTGAAGCAACGAAGTATCGTGAAAGCGAAAAAATTCTACCTCTTTTGGACAGTCAAAACTCCTTTTTTGACGAAGGCTTTTTGGAGCAGGACTTGAAGATAAAGACTGCAGTTTTGGAGGCTATGAGCAAAGAAGAAAAAGAACTCTCAAATTCCGATCCTGAAGAATATGAAAGGTTGCAAAACTTGACCCCCGAGAGTATCAGAGAAAGTTATACCAAGCGGTTTGAAGTCCCCTCCAGCCCCTTAGAGAAGGCCAAGGTGGAAAATTACCTTAAGGAAACGAAAAGGAACAAAGACAGTTTGGACGAGATGAGGTGGCGTGAACGTGAAGCCTACGAATGGAGTAGCAACATTTATCTTAAAAATCGCTCATTAGAAGCCAGAAACTTTTTTAACCCGATCTTCATGGATAAGTCTACTTATCTGTTTCCGATGTTTCCTGGCAAAGAGAAGAACCTGGAATATTTGATCTTATTCACGAATGGCCAGCAGATCACATCATCACAAAACCCACTTGGATTATCTCACGTACCCGAAAACATGTTGAAAATTATTGAGAAGATACCCGAATCTGAATTGCCAACGGTATTGGAGTCGCTTTGCCGTCTCAAGAAACAACATTGGAGACTCGTGGGAAGCACAAAGAATGGAAGCATGTTGGTTTTGAGTCGAAACAAACGAAGGAGATTGTCACTCTTTTTCACTTTCCTCAAGTCGGCACTTTTCGCAACCGGAGTAATATTGGTACTTTCTATAATGGATGCCAGAAGAAGAGTCAAAGAAAACCCGGACAGTCAGATCAATGCAATTAATCATGCAAGTGAAGAGTGGAAAAGTCAGAAAGATAATCAAGAGGTTCATAAACCATTCTGGAGAACTTTGCTTTGGTCATCTTGAAGAGGCGTTTTACTGAATTGATGTGACGAATCCCAGGAAGAGCTAGCTGGTTTAGAGCTTTAAGTCATGCTTCATTGAGTTACTTGTAAATTATGCCTCAAACTATAAGTCCCTAATCAAGTTCATAAAAGATGAACTATAAAACCCCTATCCATGTTTGTATCAAACGAACTAGCAAGATTAGTCCATTTTGTCAGCGGAATCTCCCGAGTACACCCGGAAGAATTTCCATGCCGAAACAGAACCACTTGTTCCATTCCAGTTCTTCACGTGACGGCATGTGTCTTCGTCACGCAAGTCAGGAGCACGCCAGCCAGTCTCGAATAAGTGTAAGTCGTACTTTCTTTTTTCAATCATAATTTGGTGCTTATTGGTCATGGGTCTCCCTGGGCGCCTTTCCTTATCCATCTGCAGAATCTCCTCGTCATTACGGTGTATGTATTCACTCACAAAGTCTCTGATTTGGTCTTCATCAAAGGACAACTTCTCCGGCGTCTCGTTGGCCTTTTCTTGCATGTGAAGGTAAAAGAGAAGCTCGTGGTTTTTCTGTTCGGCGTATTGAGACTTCTTCAACTTGATCTTGCTCTCTCTTTCCGTGGCTCTATTGAGTTGTTTGAATTTCCTTCCCTTGGCATGAAGCGAGCTTGCCGATTGCTTGGCAAGCTTTTTGTTGACCTTGCTTAGTGATTTAATGAGAGGCATGGTGAAGAATAGCTGTTACAGTAGGCTGCGATGCGATGAGGAAGATCAAGATAAGCGAAAAATGCGTGAGAAAGCCCATACTGTCCCCAACGTTAGCTCAAAGCCTTAAGTCAAGTGAATTCCATATTAGTATTGACAATTTCATTTGACCTTTTTCTTGGGTTATGGGAAGACCTAAGTTGGGTATCAGCTGTTTTTTAATTTGGCTTTGATATGATTTGGTTGTGGTGTGAGTATTGTCTGAGCATCATCCACTAAAGTCTGGTGTTCCTAATTCTGCTCACGTAGTGCGGTTGCAACCAAAACCAATACTAAACCACCAACATTCACTCCAAAAAATCAACTTTCCGAATTTTAGACTTTTTTGGACTGCTAAACTCATACTCAAATACTAAGCTAAAGATGCCGACTTTTTCTAGGCGAATTTCGAAAGTATAATGAAAATGTACCAGACATTGTGGCACATGAAAAGTTCCGAGGCTGGGCACGCGACTACTAACCCAACTAAGTAGCTCCAGCACTTAACAAGTGCAACACCAGCAGAGAAATACCCACTCAAGTCGATGGATGATGTTGCAGTGATACACAATGCATGTCTGGCCAACCTCTATCTTCTCCCAAAAAAATCACTAAATTTTGCTTCAGCGGCATTTGTGGAGTCGTGCCGCACCCGAAAATTGCACTTATAACACCATCGAAAAAAGTCCTTCCCCACCAAGACCAAATTAAACTGACTATGCCAAAGTACACGGAGGAACAATTATTTGAAGCCAGAGAACAAGCTTTCAACCCCAAACCAGAAATCTTGGAGAATTTTAACAAGTTAATAGAATCTGTCAGAGAGCACCATGCCAATGAGAAGAGATTGAAGCAAACCAATGGTGACACATACATCGATGAGAAAGGTAACGAGAGATCGTACAACCTGTTGAACAGAAGAAGATTGTCCCGCTCCGGTGGTTCCACCAAGCCAGCCTTGAGAAGAAAAACCGAGACCACAATTGACCTGGAAGGCTGGGCCACAACAACCAAGACCAAGATCAAGAAGTCATTCAGTGCCGAGGATGAAACTGACGAGAGAGATCAATTCAGGGAGCTGGTGAGGGACACGACCATAAAGGTCAGACCAAACAACAAGAATTTGGGCTCGTCGAAGGCTGTCGACCCAAGGGACATTGTGGCTGATAAACAAACGAAAGCATACAACGCTTTCGCTGCATTGGAGGGAGATGACGATGAGTAAGTGTATATAACAATGTATAATGAGTACCCTTTACTTTTTTAATTGGTTACGTGGCTAAGTCTAAGCAATGAGGCGACCGTCATCGTCACTATCGAGATCGTCTAAGATTGACACCACTTCGGTGTTGTGGATTTGTCTTTCAATCACCGTACGTGGCTGCAGCTCTGCACTTTTAGCAAAAGAGAAGTCGGCCATTGTATCCAATCCCTTGACGCTGAGTTTTAAATCTTCCACCCTAGGCATCATTGTCAGCTTCTGCGTTGGTTCGAAGGATTGGTAGGAGCTTGATGTCCGTAGGGCAAAGTGCGCAGAAAAGGAGTCCTGTGTTGCGTTGTTGTGTTCGGCAAGTAGTTGGTTTCCATTTCCGTTGTTGAGGCGAGAGTAGATTGATGAAATGTCGTTGGCTTTGCCCAACCCAAATCCTCCAGGGGCAGAGGGTGAAAATTGGTGATCAGAACTGGTGTCTTCTATAACAAATTTCCGGTTGAAGCCACTAAGAGCGATTTCATTCTCGATATTGGTGGCTTTGCTAGCACTGATCCACTGCTTCAAAGGAGTATTGGAAAAATACTCATGTAAGGATTTGCTGTTGACCTGCGATATAAGAATCTCCTTGAATGTTTCTTCATCACAGGTACCTTTCCAGGCTCCGGACGATTGACGACGATCTATGTCTTCTTTCAAAGATTTTGCTAAGCTCAGTTCCAGAATATCTTCTTCAAGAATCTCACTGTATTCATCGTTCAATACCGAGACCATAGTGGTGAGCAACAAGTAAGCAGCTTGGTCTTTAGCAATCGAGGTAGGTGAAGTATCAATTTTCTGAAACTGCCAGTAGTCGAGCTGGGCAAGAAATACGTATGCAAAATTGACTCCTGTGGTTTGCGCCACTGACTTCAAAACATCCGATAATAAGCGAGCCACATTATCATCGAAAGACGCATCTTGATAGTAAGAATTAGCGAGCAGGAGTAACCTATTCAAAACACTTTCTTTGTTGTCAATGAAATCGTGGTAGTTGGGTGTCAAAGTTTTGGAGTACGTGTTGTTGCCCGATTTGTTCTGCTCGGACAAATTACTTTCCGTTGGAAACTCTTCAATGAGGAACACTCCAAAAACTTCAAGAAATTTCGCTTGAATCGTCTTAACTTCTTGAATTGGGGCAAGAGTAAAGAATTGGGGATATGCTTTTTCGAAGTTCAATATCTGCAAGCTGACATCCCAATTCTCTAATGTAGCATGGTTGCGAGAGATTGTACTTGACTTCTCAGCAAGCAAAGAAAGAATCTTCGAGATCATGCCAAGCATGTCAATAGTGATAAGGTATGTCTTGTGGCAGTTGTCTTTGTTGGCTAACAACAAAACGCTATCAATTTGAAGCAATATACCCTCAATAGAATCAGAAATTTGATCGAAGTAATAAATGTGGCTTGCTAAGTTGCAAATGCATTGCAGATAAATAGAGCTCAATTCTTTCAAGTGCTTTTCCGAATCCACATTCAAGTATAAGTTGGTGTGCAAATTAAGCAACTGGATCAAAATGTCCGAAATAGACAAACCAATCATATTGAAATCCGAGGAAATGAGCCCGGAGGTGAACTTGGAGAAGTGACTCATTGTCTTAAATTTTTCATCTTCAGGGATGTTCAGATCTGCAGTCGAAGATAACTTGTCTATAAGAGTCATGAGAGTCTGGAAGCGTAATTGCACTGGGATATACGACGCACACGTTTCCAAGAGCGTGATACCCCAGTCTGGATGTAATTGTGTCTTGGTGAGGGCACTATAGTCGATTTGCACAATTGCAATTGTACCTTCGGAGATCTGGGTGATCAGACTAGTATCAAAAAGAGTTCTTAAGCCGTCGAGAGCTTCGGCACATAAGTTATCATCAGTAACCAGCTCTACCTCCGAATCTTCAGGTACCTTGTTAGATTGATGAGCTGATTTGGAAGTAAGCACCCTGCTCAAGCCTTTCTCGGCATCGTAGTCCATGTGTAAGTTTGCTTTCAAACGAGATGAAAGTTGCTCGTAAGTCATGGACTCAGCTATACATTGCGCCAATAACCGGACAGATTTCGAGATAAGCTTTTGATTGAGTAGAGCGTTGTATCCCAAACACTTAAAGGCGTGACGGCATGTCATTAGCGAGAGAAGTTTCCATTCCTTGCTGTTGGTGACCTCCGACGCCAGCTGAGCCTCGGCAAGCGACACGATCTTGGAAGTCAAGTCCGAGAACAGCGAGACAAAGTCCTTATCTCCCGAAAACAAACCATTGTCCAATTTATCACAAAAAATACCATAAGTAGAAAGCAACATCTTGCAAGTAGGCAACTCCTTTGTGGACAAAATTAGCGATAAGATAGAGCACACTTGGGGTGCAAAAACATTCAAGTTATCGTAACACTTTTCAATGAGAGCAGATATTATGACAAGTGTCACGGCAAGGTTCCCCGACTTGTGACCGCGGACATCATTCTTCGTCTTATGCTTAAGGTAGTCTATGACCTTCTCCAACTTGACCCGTCTGGTCGTGGCATAGTACAACAAGTACGAAAGCTCCAGAGGGTTGGCTTTCTTGTCCACACCCTTGCCAGGCGGGTAACACTGGAGGATCAATTTCTGATGCTTGGAATGAAGAACCCTCATTTGTGGTGGAATCAGAAGTGGGATATTTCAAAAGGCAGGCGTAAGGTATTCCACTTTAACAGGCTGGCAGTTATAAACAGAGCTAAGAAAGGCGCAAAAAACTATGGTGAAGACAATGTCGAGACTCTGTGTATATGGGACAGAATTGTGGCTTTCAATGCCAGTGTGACCAAATGCTTGGAGTAGTGTCCAGAAAATGGTAGTTCGTGGCCGCTTGTTTGAGTATAGACAAATCCACATGCGCGAAAATTCCGAGTGCTGCAGTGACATATGAAAGTACCATCTTCCCCACATACACACATACCAGACGGGTTTATGCGATACTACGATTTATTCTATTACTTATGGGACTTATCGACATTTTCGATCCGCTTGAAGTATTCAGGCGGTATCACACCTTCTTTGTTGCCTTCACATAACACCACTCCATTGATGCTTCTCCAGAACGTATAGCCATCTTTCAAGCACTTGTCCGTATCGATGTAAATAAGCACATTACACGTAGCACGAATACCCAGCTTACTCCACTCGGCATCTGACGTCAAGTGTATATGATTCCGGGCCATGCGGCTCAATCCCTTCTCCTGGATAGCAGCCATATTCTTTTTATATGTGCCATGGTACACATTTTTTGGCATACTGGTACTATTAAGAAGCTGGAGGTCGGGAGTAATTGTTTTGAGTGTGTGCCCTTGATTTGCACAGATATACAATATTCCTTCTCTTTCCGATAAACTGAACCTCTGCTTGTCGTTTTCCGAAACGATTCTTTGGAGGTCTTCCTGGGATGCTTTGAGGCTCTTGAGTCTGTTATGACTCAATATAGCTTCCACCGAGATCCAGCCTTGTTCATCAATGGGCAAATTTTCCTTTTGGGCCCCGTGCCGTAAGAGGTATGCAAGCGACTTGGAGATCAACACATCCCGTTTCTTGGGGTCCGGTGCTGACATTGGTGTGGGAGAAAGAGAAAAGACAGATACTTGAGGCCCGTATCATATGCAGGCCACCAACATGACCAAGGGATGTCGGATTCTACGGTAGTTACTTGTTTAGGTTTATGAACCGAGTTTAATTCTCTATTCGAAACCTGAAAACCTCAAAGCTACGAAAATTCCAAACACTTAGTCTTGAAGTTGGTTAGTACCACGGATGAAACCAACAACTCTAAATATGGGTTTTGAGCCATACAAATTGAAATCATTTCTCATTATCTATTTACAATCGGCAAAAGTTCCACTAGTGAAGATTTCAGGACGGGAACTCGTTGGTAGCCTTATTTGTCAGAGCACTTTCTAACCTTGGCTCCCGCAAGAGTCCCCATCTTGCTCTTGTGATTAGACTTGATGGTCTCGTTGCTTCCGAGTTCGGTTTTCTCATGGAATTTCAAGTTATACCTTTGGTTAGGCTGCATTTCTCCCTGGACAATGTTCCTGATGAGGAACTGGGACACCTCATTCAGATGCGTGATGGCTTTGGTTCGCTCTTCTCCCTCGGGAAGATTTTTGTTTTCCAAGAATCCGTTCTTGAATTGAGCTCTAGCGGAGTTGAGCATAAACGTGTCGCCATTAAAAGCGACCTTAGTTGCTCTTAGCGCTTGGCGGTATGCTTGCAAAGCTACGTTCACCATTATGACCTGGAAGTTCTATACTGGAGATTCTTTTCGCATGAGCGCGAAGTATGTACAGAGGTGCCATGGAAAAGTTGAAGTGTGAGCATAATGCCTAATTTTTCGCCTTGTATTATTCTATAGCTTATAAAATCAATTTCTCCCGAGAATAGGTTGGGATCTGCTTTGCCAACTCAATTCCCTCATCCACAAACAATTTCTTGTTGGTGGTGTTATTACTGATGGTCAAGATGGCATCCAACTGTATTCTTTGATTGGTGATCTCATGAATATTGTCAACAACTTTAGGGGCGTCTTTCTTGGACACGTTCTTCTTGCTCTTGTGCTCAGGTCCTAAAATGGCCTGGTTAGTCAATGTCAAGTTGTAGCTATTCTGAGTCAAGGCCTCCACCTTGGAATCGATAACCTCGCTCAAAGCAGATATAGTAGCAATACTCCAGTTGAAGAGACCTCCAACATCGATGACGGCTTGTACTAGCGTCCAGGCGTCATTGGTATTGATGCTGATCAAAACATTGAGCATTTTCTCCAATTTCTTGCTATCGGTCTCAGACTCTGCGTTGAGGGCATCCAGTAAAGTACTAGTGATTTGGGCCACTGAGTAGTCTTTGGTCATTCTGGCAATGGTAGAAAGCAAGAAGCCGGTAACAAACTCTGACTCTTCAATGTCTTCTTCACTGAGCTCGTCGCTGACCTCGGCCAAGTTAATGAATTCGGTCATGAGCTCATCTATGGTAATAGCCTTGGATGATGTGATGGCAAGTCTAAGGAGGTCCGGTTGGTCAAGAGCAGAGAGCAAAACAAGCAATCCCTTGGTGTATGACTCGGGGAATAATGGGTGGGTCAAAAGATATGCAACGGCTCTCAGAGGAAAGAAGTCTTCGTGCCTAAGCTGAACGCATTCTTCTGCGTCGAAGATGATGATCAACGACAAGATCAGCTCAATGAATTTGTAGTCAACCACAAGGTCCTTGGCTGAGTATGATGGTGTGGAAGTTTTGGCCAGCGTATCATTCTTAAGAAAGTTAACAACACAAGTGTCAAACTGTTCCACATCTTTTTCTGCCACATACTTCTCCAACAAACTGAATGTGGAACTAATGGTTTTAAATTTCTTTTCGTTTGCTTTCACCAAGTTCTTTTCCAGCAAGTCTGGAACACCTTTCCACTTCTGTTGGTGAGGTCTGTTGATAGCCTTTCCAAGAGATTCGCTCAAAAGGTTCAAGCCAACATCTGCTTGTATCAGCTTCAATTTGCATGTCTTTGTCTTTTCTTCGAGGTTCAAGTACAATGCAAAAGTGTCTCTGGATTCTTGAGAGTTTCCGTCCACAGGAAGGGCAAAGCCTAAGTAAACACTGTTTCCAGACTTGTTTGTGTGTTCACTCAACAAACTCTTATGCTTGAAGTTTATAAGGAAAATCAGTGAGCTTGCTGAAATGAGAAGACGCTCACCAGCAACTGCTTTGATTGATACTGGATTCTTTGAGCCAGCACTCTTTAATAGTGTCTTAAGATTGAGCAGTTGAGAGACCTCGGTTGGTTTCAAGAGTGCAGCAGACGAGAGGAATTTGGTCTGTGTATCGTAGCTGTACAAAATGCCTCCGTGGTATGCATAGATGTAGGTTTTTTCTGGGTCGGCCTCGCCAGTAATTTGGTAGATTTCAAACGACTTCTCCCCGTCCATGGCAATCAATCTATAGACAAAGTGGTCATCTAAGATAGCAACATAGAAAATGAGGTCGTTCTTGAAGTCCAACAGATTGGCAGACACAAAAGTGCTGTAGACCACGGTCGTCTTCTTGTTGCCAAAAACAGGAACATTGCTAAACTTGTACACAAGATTGAGAGCTAAAGTATCGTCATCGGAGTACTTGGCCACCACAAACAGACCATTGTTCAAGAGAATATGCACAGTTCGGGTAGTAGAAAACTTGACAGCAACGGCAGAGGTGGGCAACGAGATCTCGGCGGTTATAGGGTCCTCGCTTGTTTTCTGAATCAAAAGTAGCTTGGACTTCTTTCTCTCGGTCACACCAATGCAGTATAAGGAACCCTTGACGTCCATGGCATCGATGACAGTGTTTGGCGATAGAGGGTATGACCAGAGCAATTTGGGCGTGGGCTTCAAGATGTAGCTAGAGATGATCAGTTTAGAGATTCCCAAGTCGATGGTGTCCGTAGACGCAAAGGACATCAATTTCTGGGACTCGGCAAAAACAACACGCTGTGAAATCAGAAGCTCAGGAATCCTAGGAAGCTCAGTGAGCGTATACGTCTCCCCAAGGGACGGCATGGTCAATGACATGGTGCCAGGGTTTAGTAGAGGGAAGATGGAAATTTCAAAGGTAAGATGAGGGTGTGTATATGGAAGGGAAAAATTGGAGCTGCGAAGCCTGCACTGCTCTTGGCTCGGTACTGCATACCGCGCGCCTGGTGTCGCTATCAACTCACCTACCTAGTGCCACAAGACACTGCAAACTGCGTCTCAACGCCAATTCGGGCACCCCACACATCATGTCACTCCCTCCCACGTGGCGCCAGTTCCAGCTCTTGGACTTTCTCCCGATCCGGGACCCCAACTTCAAGTCGGAAAACCCGCTTTTCTCCGACCCTCTGCTCTCTGCTATAACTTCCACCCAATCATACATAGTGTACGTAGCGCAGAATGCTACGGTTCGGATTCTACTGAAGGAAACATTGGCTCTTACGCAGGAGTACTCAGCTTATGACCCGGAATATAGGGTCAGTTTCATGCAGGCATTGCCCCATTCGAACTTATTGGTGACCCTAGCTGAGAAGCAGTTGTCCCCAAGTATCATCAAAATCTGGGACCTCAATAGAATATCGCAACTCAGCGAGCTGGTTCTACAATCTGATGATACTATGCGGCACAAATTCATTACCCAGGTACTGGTTCATGATACTGATAATTCATTTCCCATCAGTTGTTTCGTGTTCAACGACCTGCTCACGTGCATGGCTATTGGTTACGCCAATGGCAAAGTCATCTTGGTCCGCGGGGATCTCCTCCGTGACCGAGGGCTGAAACAACGCCTTATATATGAAGGTTCTGACCCCATAACTGGGCTTCAATTCCACCGTACTGAGGAGATACTTTACGTCGTCACCACATCCAAGATATTTACGATTCTAACCTCCGGTCGAAACAAGGGGAAGCCTTTGAGGATACTCTCAAATAACCACGGCGCCAGTTTGGGCTGTTCCGATGCAGAACAACGTTCGTCTAGGCTTATTATAGCTGATACGGAGGGCTTTGCTTACTATAACCATATTACGAAGGCACATACTGTTCCGTTCAACATCCCAAAGCGAAATATACTCAAAATTTACAAGGACTATATGCTTTTAGTGTGTCCTATTGAAGAAAAGACATCCGGCTCAGGAAGAGCTATCTTAACGAAGCTACTCGTCTTGGATATGCATAATATGCACATCTCCTTCAGCTTGACCATACCTAACCTGTCAATCTCCCACTTGTTTATGTCTGCTGGCGATGATGAGGTATTCTTGTTATCTACAGATGGTGTGCTCTATAAACTTCGCGAGAAACCAATCAACCAACAAATTGAGATCATTCTTCAGCGTGAGCTCTACTCAATTGCCCTCAACCTTGCCAAGCAGTACAATCTAGACAACAAATCGATGTTTAGGATCAACAAGTTGCATGCTGACTACTTATATGAGAGGCAAGATTATGATTCTTCTGTTGCCAAATACATTGACTGTTTATCATTATTCCTTGAAAATTCAAGTGGAGATGAAAACTTCCCGAACTTGGACGAGTTCATCATTGGTGTCGTTACAAAGTTCAGGGAAGCATCCAATGTCTACAATATGACAACATTTTTGTCTCAACTATACAAACTAGGTCTATCTGACTCGGATCATTTGACCCTTCTCTTGTGTTGTTATTGCAAATTGAAGATGACCGCTGAACTTGATGATTTCATCTCCAACCTAGATTTGGACAACGAAAGCAATACGAAGACCTCGGATATGTACAAAATGGACTTTTCCCTCATCATCAATTTGTTCAGAGAATGCGGTTACTTTACTCAAGTCATTCAGCTTTTATATAAACTCAACAGGCCTCTGTTGATTGTGGATATTCAACTCAATGACTTAAACCAGCACAGCAAATGTATGACATTCATCAAATCTTTGCCTATCAATGAATTGCTAGGAATACTTATCGATTATCTGAAGGATTTACTCGATTCCATGCCCATAGAATCGACGAAGTTGATGATCGATGTTTTTACAGGAGTTTATCAGCCTACAAAGTCAAATGGTTTATCGGGGGACGAGGAAACAGAGGAAGAGAATGAAGGTTCGGGAAGCGAGGAAAAGGCTGTTCAAACCTCGTCGTACAGCGCTTTGTTAGGTTACTTGTCCAATCCTTTATGGCAAAGTTCCGAAAACGGTGCTGCTAAAACAGAATCATTGCAGGCAAATGAGCCCACATATCTTCCTCCTCGCCCCAGCTTAGTCTTTGCATGTTTTGCTGATCACCCAAAAGAATTCGTGGTGTTTCTAGAGGCTTGTTTCAGTACGGTTGACAAATTCCAAGGTAACGAGACCGAAAAAAATGGGATAGTCGCATCGTTATTCGAGACCTATCTTGCTATGTCCATTGAAGACCCAGAAAATGAAGATGAATGGAGATCGAAAGCTGAAAAGTTTGCTACTGCTAATGTTGATTCATTAGACATGTCCGCCACCACTTTAGTTGCACACATTTATGGGCTCCAATTGAACGAGACTCTTGCGAAAGCAAACAACGAGACGTATGAAGAGGACTTGTTCTACACCACGCAATTATCAGGAGACTTGAAGAAGACTTTCGATGTTGTACGTCAATATGGAGATAGAAAGCCGGTCCTTTACAAGCTCATGTTGCATTTCATTGCGTCTTCAGATGAGCACTTGGCTCAAACCAGTCGCAAAGACTTCAACTTTCTTTTGCACAAAATATTGGAACACAAGTTGGCGACTTTACTGGAGCTTATCAAAATTCTCAGCACGAATCCAAACGCATCCATTGGTATAGTGAAGGATATTATTATCGAAAGCATCAGTGAATCGAAACGAGAAATTGATAATAATGTCAAACTCATCGAGTCATACGAGTCTGAATCCACGAAGAACAGCGTGAAGTTGACTGATCTCACAACCAAGCCAATTGTGCTACAGAACAAGATGTGCTCTACGTGTGAACTAAAGCTCGAGTACCCGACAATTCACTTCAAATGCAAGCATTCATACCATCAAAAATGTTTGCATGAAAATAACTACATTCCTGGGGCATCCGAGTCTCTGGAACCCAAGTGCCCCATGTGCGCGCATGAGTTGCGAGAGGTGGAAGAGGTTCACAGAAATCAAGTGCATACTAAAGAAGATTACGATTGGTTCCATCAAAAATTGGAGGAGTCGGATGACCGTTTAAAAGTCATTGCGGAGTATATCGGCCGCGGAGTGATGGAGGATGACTAAGTGCGTGTGTGGGACAGCCATCAAAAGCGGTGTGTCATATCTGCAACAAACCTGAAACAGATCTTACGTTGTATGCAGTACGCGGCATTTCACATTGCATGATAAATATAAATCAAGGCCGCCTTAGTTCGTAATTTCCTCAAGAACAAATGGAAGAGCCCTCAGAATATACGTTCCGTGAATTGAAAGCTACGTTTCGCAGTCTTGTTGCAGAATTGCGGCAGGCTGAGAAACTCATTGAGACCGAAGAGGTTACTGAGAACACCGCTTCAGCACATGCCAAAGCAGTATATTGTACTCTTCAATTTAGACGATTAATCAAAAGTATTGAAACCAAAGTGACGGCTTGCATAGAAGCCCAAGACTGGCAACTCTTGACTTTCTTCACGTGCTTAAACTCAGATGTTCTCACCAAACAACCATTCCGGCACGCCATGCTAGAGGTATTGAAGGCATCCGAGTCGGGAATCAAAACCGCAATGGTTTTAAAAAGTCTACTAAAAGGCCTTGCATCTCTAGCGGAGCGTATGCGTCATATCAAGAGCTTAAATACAACAGAGGCCCATTTCAGCACTATCGCGCTTATTAAACTCAACCGGCTTCTCGAGCTCAAGAATTTCGAGATCCTGCACCATNTCAGCACTATCGCGCTTATTAAACTCAACCGGCTTCTCGAGCTCAAGAATTTCGAGATCCTGCACCATAACCAGTATGAAGAGTTTGGAATATACAACAAGTCAAGTGAAAAGCTAGATGTGAGGATTGAAAACACCCCCGCACAGAAAAGTCTACCGGCAACCAAAAAAAGTCAGTCGTCTGGAGTGATTAAAAAGAGTCAGCCATCTGCGGTGGTCAAGAAAAGTCTGGTGGTGGAGGAGATTAACAGGGTGGAGAAATTTTTGAAGTGTCTCAAGGAGAAATTGTGTGCAGTGGAGATTTCGTTCCGGATTGCGAGCGAAAACTCTCTTCGGTATGCTCACTTGTGGGCCGAAGTGTTTGATGAAGACCAGCGCAGTTTTGGCGTGGAGAGCTATATTCTCAAGTGTGAAAAAGAATTAAGAGAATGTGGGCCGTTTTCGGAGAAACTCATGGTTGTGGCCAAGTACATTGACGATTTATTGGGGGTGGTCCAAGGCCTAAAGGGAAAGGTTCCTGATGGTGGTGCTGCGGAGGACACATTAAAGTTGATTTTGCAGCAGGTGGTAGAAGCGAGCCACCTCACCCTCGCCTCGGTGCTCAATCTCACGGGTCAACGAATCCACGATTTGGTTGGAGAAGAGCTGGTTCAGAGGTACCAGAAAGCGAAAGCCAAAGAAGCCAAAATCCTATTGAAAAACGAACCTGGGGTCACTCGAAACCATAGCACCGTGGATAAGGGCATGCGGTTAGTGCTGCAAGTGGCAGCAAATTTGAAGACCTTAAACCGGAAAAACAGCCGAGGACCTATGAAAAAACGCGAGACGGCAGGCACCGTTGCAAGTCAGGCCACTGGAGCTGGGAACATGCACGAGGACATTACTCTTGAGTACCTTGAAGCCATTCGGTTTACACAGGTTCTCATGAGTGAAAGCGAGACTCTCAGCTGAACGTAATGATTTGGGAAAATCGTGGATCCCGGTTTATTCTTAGGGTGTACTGGCGGTGTACTGCAGACTGTGTCTAGTGGTTAGTTGATTATGAAGTCACTTGGAAACTATGAAGTTACTTGACTAAAAATCAAAAATAAAATAAAATAAAATGAACGTTATGATTTATCAATTAACCCTAACTCTCTACCCTAGAACTAACTATTTTAGGTCCAAGGGTTAATGTTGTATTGGATCCCATTTGAAGTTGCTTCGACCCGTCAACGGCCGGAAACACTCCAAGACCACTCTTAAATATTTCCACACTTTCTAAATTTTTTAGTTCAAATCTTTAAATAATTTTCAAACTTAATGCTTCCACTAATTCAAATGTAATTCCCCACCTTCACTGAATTTTCGTATTGTTGCTATCTCACGGACGGCAATGATCTCAAATCTCTTAACCTAGCAAGGTGAGCATGCAGAAAAAGGTCCCCCAGGCACCACCCACTTTGAGGAATGTCTCACTTTAAACAATAGCACTAAAAATGAAGTCCCAGAAAAAAAAGAATTCCCGAGAAAAAGTGACTTCCAATTTTTATCTCCTGACCTACCGGCTGCAGAATTCATAAGTTCTCCTCGAACGGTGCTTGTCTTCTTGCAGCATTCAGGTCCCCTCGCAGAGTTCTTGTCTTGTGACAATTGCGGTGCAGGGTCGGCTAATGAAGTGCGTTTTCATCCACAGGGAGATTGCACCAAGTAGCAATTCTCTGAAACAGCTAGCGGACCACTCGCGCTTTTTTCGCCGTCCTGATAAACCCTTTTCTACATCCTTTTTTTTCTTCTAAGAAGCTATTTATTCTGAACACTTGACACTTCAACGATGTCTGCTGCCAATCATCTCAATACTCCAAGTGTTAGCCACTATACCCCTTGTGAATTGCTCACTTGGAAGGACCCGGTGACCACGGGAAAAATCTTTGGCGCCACACTTGGCTCCTTGATCTTGGTCAAGATCAATATCTTAAACCACCTTTTCCACTTGGCCTATGTGGCTCTCTTGGTGTCTGCTGCTGCAGAGTACTCCGGTCGTTTCCTTACCGGCCAAGGTTTCGTGTCTAAGTACTACGGTACTCCTAAGTCTCACTCCCAGACCTTTAGAGACTCTGTGTTGCCAGCTTTGGGAAGTGCTGCCGAGACAATTGAAGCCAAGGCCCACCAGGTCATCTTCGCCAAGGACCTCGAGTCGACTTTGAAGACTGCCGGTATTTCTTACATCTTGTACAAGTTGACCTCGTGGTTCTCTCTCTACTCCTTGATCTTCGTGTCCGTTCTCTTGGCATTCTCTGTTCCTCTTGTCTACCAAAACAACAAGAAGGAAATTGATGCTGCTGTGGCTCAATACACCAAGTTGGCTAAGGCCAAGACCTCCGAGTTCTCTTCTTGCGCTCAAAGCAAGATCGCTCCTCACATCGACACTTTGGTCAAGAAGACCGGCCCTGTCGGCGCTTTCGTTCAATCTAAGTTCCCTACCAGAACCGCTGGCTCTACTGTCGGATCCGAGCACTACTCCAGATCCACTGCTGCTGAAACCTCTTCTGCTCCATCCACTGGTGTCTCCACTGGTGTCTCTACTGGCGACACTGAGGGTCTCTCGGGTATCTCCACCAATGCCGGCCACGCTGGTGTTGATACTTCTTACTCCACTGCTGACGTCAAATTGCCTCAAGCTCCAACTGGTGCCCCTGTTGAAGCCGTTGAAAAAACCGATATTTTCGACAAAACTGCTGCCAAGCTTGAGCCAACTTTGTAATAGTGCTAATGCCCACCATCTATATATGTGTATATGTATTTAACGGGATGTCTTAGTTCGGTCTACTGACACTGTTCGGGCGTAGGAAGCCTCTCGAAACAAGCAACATACTTGGAACCATTGTTTCTCTCAACCTTCTGGCCCTCCTCGGTCGAATTATACATGATCTGAACACACTTGTCCTGAGCCTCCCATTCCTTGCTCTTTCTTTCGAACAATGGGTGTTCCTCCAAGTGCTTCACCATCCATAGATGCAAGTCCTCCACGTCCGTGATGGTGTATATTATTCCTCCATCCTTCAACACGTAGGCATACTCGGACAATAAGGTATTGGTGATGATTCTGGCCTTGTGCTTTCTTTGTTTGAAATGTGGATCGGGGAAGCAGAAGAACATCTTCGACAATTGGCTCTTCTCAAAGAAGTTGGGAGTGAACTTCATGGCATTTCCTCTCAACACCGCCACATTCTGGTACTGACCCGACTCTTTGTTCTGTTCTCTCAACGCTATGATTTTGTCCTCCACGTATTGAGTCACTTGCACGCGGATCTCCATTCCCAAACTCAAGGTATCTGGAAAAGCCGTGGCCAAATTTATAAGCAAGCCTCCGAAACCACACCCAATGTCAGCAATCTCCACTTTTTTCAGGAGTTGCTTGGTCTCGGGGTCCACGTAGTATGGGTAGAACTTGGCCCAGTCCATGAGCGAAGGTTCCCTGGGGTATTCAAGTCTATGGTCGGAAAAAGGGTTGGAGTGGGCTCTCTGACGATAGAACCTTTTTCTGGGCAAGTCCACAGAGTCGGGCTCTGGTGTGGGCGTCTCTACCCTGACCTGCTTCATGACTTTTCTGGTCTCTTCCTTTTTATCTCTATAAGCCTTCCTTTTGGACTCGGCTTCTTTTTGCTCCCGTAATTGGGTCTCCTTGTCCTTGATCTCCTTGGGGATATATGCTGGTTTGGCCATTTGCACGTATTGTTAGGTTATTATTTGCACCCTGTGGGGTATTGTTTGGGTAGTTCTGGATGTGAGGCTCGTTGAGATGAGCATCAAGAGGTGAGATTCTCGACGGGCCGAAAAATTGTACAGCACCAACTGAACACTGAGATTCTCACTGACCAGAATATAGCTCAATATCTATATGTACATTATTCAGTTATTATCTATTCAATTATTATTTACTTATTACCATTAATTACATTATCATTAATTAAATTATTATTAACTACATTATTATTAACTACATTATCATTAATTACATCATAAATAATTACATTATAATTAATTTTCCAATTTGATTGAACTAGCTCGTTCTAACTATTTTGTCTATTCTATGCATATATACAAGTTACTCTTCAGACTCGGCATCCCCACCAAGATCCTTACGTCTCTGGCCCAAAGTCAAGTAAAGATTCTGACTATTGGATTCCAATGTTCTCACCAAACCAGCACCTCCCAAGATGGTCAACATGCCTGTCAATTGAGATTGTAATTGGTCCTTACTTGGCAAGGTCTTGAACTCATCAACCTGGGCCACATCGTACACGGACGACTCGATGCGGGCACCAATCAAGAACAACTTTTCATTTGCTTGTTTCAATATTTTGAGCACCTTTTCAACCACACTAGGGTCACACTTAGGGATACTTATGATTGCAGTAGGTCCGTTTAATAATGGCGACAAAGGATGTACCACGTTCTTGTTTTTCAATGTGTTTTTATGCAAGGCAGGGTCCTCCTCGTCGGCTGATCTGAGATAAACGTTGTAAAGGAGGTTTCTGATGTACGTCAACCTGACGCCAAGCTTTTGCAAATCGCTCCTGACTTTCAAGTTATCGTTTTTCGTCAAGTTGTTGTGATGAGCATACAAGATGATCTCGTTTGTATCGTTCAAATGCTTGTAGTAATCCACAAGAAAGGTTTTTCTTGAGAGCACATGCTTGGTGGTCTTACGGTTCTCCGTGGTGTAAATGGGACTCGTGCTCTGCAACTGGAACGACTGTGTAGAGAACCACTTGGGCGTTATGGCCACCTGCAAGTGTGGAAGAGCCACTCTGGATCTCAAGAGACGCAACGGGGCCGAGAGAGCGGGTGTGGTGAAGGACTTCATTGTGTTATGTGCTCTCTTGAGGTGAGGTGTGGACCAGGTCAGATTTTTTCAACTTTATTTTTCGTTGTGTGCACGACTCTGGCTTCTACGGTCTAGGGGTGTAGCAAAAATCATTCCACTCACAAGGACAGGTTACATTGTGTGAAACTGCAAGTCCCCTTTCCCTTTGGACCCTGCTATTGAGACGGTTGCTAGCTCTAGTTTTTTACACATCTGGTGAAACCGGATGACCAATTGCGCAAGGCTCAATAGTAATTCGATAGCCATTTGCTCTTGGCCATAGCATACTTGAGCAGATAAAAAAGTCGAGTCATGTTCAATTGTGGTTTAATATGTTTATAAATTTCTACTTTGAATCAAGATCGTCACTTTCCATTTTGGTATTTTTGGTTTTTTTGGTTTTTGGTGTTTTGCAATATTTAGTCTACTTAGTGGGCGGTGTTTTTGATAAGCTATGGCACTTTGCATCAAAGTTATAAATGATTTGAGCTCCGTATCGATTTTGATCCTACACAGATATACACCGTATAATTTGGGACTAGCCCGAATCCAAACCTTTTCCAAACCTGAATCTTTATTACACTTCTCAGAACCTTATTTTTCACACCAAAAATTCCCACCTCTTTTATTTCCACCCCAGATCTCACCAACCCATATTCGTTCTGTGCTCATGCATGGGCCTCACTCACCTTCATCAACGCGAATTTTGTGGGTGATGAGCATCACCCATATGTCTGACGAAAATCAACCTTTGAATAGTTTTCTCGATTCCCTTCAGTCGAGTCTCCAGGACGTGGCTGGGGGCGTGACCAAAAAGAGAAAGATTACTCCAGAAGAAACAAAGCATCCTGTGGCGTTTGGTTTCACCGATATTAACAAGTATGAGTACAGTGCCAGAACCATACAGAAACATATCCGGCAGATCATCAGTGGGGCACCCACAACAGAGGAATTGGAGCGCATTGCTGAAGACAAATCCGTGGATGACATTGTGAGACAGGAAGTGAAGCTGAACTCGCTGCTCCAGATGGTTGCGCAGCTCAAATCACTTTACAATGCCAAGAGGCTTCCCTTGTTTGACGAAATCTTGGCCAACAATGTCCAAGAAGGCAAGGCATCTACCACCGGGAGGGTTTCCACTGTACTGCTGAAATCCAATGAATTAGGTGACGATGGAGGAAAAAAAGTGGGGTCCAAGGCTAGGGAGGCTGGATTACCAAGTCTTCCCAAAATCAAGGATCCCCAGCTTAGGGCCCGGGTGTTCCAGCACAAGTCCTTGGCCACACACAAGACGTACTTGGACCAAAGCGAGATTGTGCTTGCACATAATGAGCGGGTGGAATTTCTTGGAGATTCTGTTCTCAATACCATGGTTACATATATCTTGTATGAGCGATTTCCCAATTCACCCGAAGGCCAATTGTCACAGATCAGAGCTCTACTCGTCAACAACAGAACGTTGGCTGAGTTCTCACTCAAGTATGGTTTCGACAAAGAATTAAGGTGCAACATTGACGTGTCTGCCCTTGGCATAGGGAACCAGAAAATCTACGCAGATATATTTGAGGCATATCTCGGTGCTTTGGCTATGGAAAGAGGCTACGACCTCCATGAGGTTCAGAACTGGCTTGCTAAACTCATGGAGCCACAGCTAATGAAGTTTGAAATTGAAAATAAGAAGACCCCTCCCATCAATAAGGACGCCAAGACTGAATTATACTCTCTCGTGGGCACGGCATCTACGCATCCAGTTTACAAGATCACAAAAAGTGGAAACGGTTCACGTAATCCATTCAAAGTGCAGTGTGTTATCGGCGACGAGGTGTTGGGTGAAGGGATGGCCCCAAATTTCAGAGATGCTGGGCTCAGAGCAGCAATGGCAGCATTGGAAAACAAGGAATTGCTCGAGAAGTTTGGTCGCCAGAGACTTGAGACTGACCGGTCAGACTCGGTCAAGAAAAGCGAAGGCCTGTCTAAAGGGACGGCCAACGGCATCTCACTCCCCTTTGTTGCCGATCATACTATATTCCCCAGCAAAATTGCAAGAAATGAGGTGTACTCTCACCTTGGAAAGACATATGGTATTAGCCCAGAGTACCGTGTGGAGTTCGAGGAGAAAAAAAAACGGTACAAGGCTGAATTGCTCATTGGTCAGAAAGTTGTAGCTGTGGCCTACGATGCCCTGAAAAAACATGCTATGAACAGGGCGGCCATGTTGATCTTAAATAACCAGGATTCATTGCACGACATCATAGGCATGGTCTTATAGGTGGTCTGGGTCGGAGAGTATTGTGTTGAGCTTTATTTTTTTAGTGTAAACACCAGCGCTAGCCATTACGGGTATATTATACAGATGATAGGGAAATCCATATCGACTCAAGAAGTGATCAAGAAGAGAAAGGAAATAAGAATGGCTAATCTTAAGGTTGAGACTGGCTTATCTACAGTACTATCATTCATCTAACAGCACAAACTCTCACGTAATAGAACAAGCATTCATTAATGTTGAGTTTAAGCTAAATGCACCAAATCAGATACACTGTAGCTATATTTATAAATATTAAGTGTATTTTACTAAAGGAGGTTTGTATGG
The DNA here is from genome assembly GCA_002370835.1 of Metschnikowia continentalis. NCBI lineage: Eukaryota > Fungi > Ascomycota > Pichiomycetes > Serinales > Metschnikowiaceae > Metschnikowia > Metschnikowia continentalis. Next base: position 330,403 of record NLAO01002068.1, on the reverse strand, counting down.
TTGACTGAGTATTTAGTCCAAGGCAGCAGCCTGCACACAAAGCCCATCTCGAAATGCTCTTCTCAATTATTTTTTTATGTAGGTATTTCACCTAGCACTCATCTACAACAAAATGCAAGTGGCTAAATTGGCAGTCCACCCGGATGATGCCGACATCTTGCTTAAGGAGAGAAACAAGCTAGACGTCCAAATCATCGACAAATACAGAGCCGCCGGAAGAATCGCCCAAACCACCTTGAAATACTTGGTGCAGCTCATCAATGATTCATACCACCTCAAAAAAACAGAAAGACCATATTCTTCTGAGGAGCTCTGTCTCCTTGGAGACTCCATGCTTGTGACATTGCTTGGTGCAGAGTACACCAACCCCGACGAGGTGCGTGAAAAGGGTATCTCGTGTCCTGTTTCTATTGAGGTCAACGAGTACGTGACCAACGTTTCTCCTGAGCTCGGCCACGGAAACCAAACTTTTTTCCTGGAAGGAGACATTGTCACCCTTAGTCTTGGTGTTCAAATCGACGGTTACACCTCCTTGGTGTCCCACACCATGGTCATTTACCCACCAGGAGTGTTGATTGATAATGAGTTGAAGCCTGTGGGACCTTTGTTGGGAAGCAAAGCAGATGCCTTGGTGGCATGTAACATTGCCACGAATGCCCTTATTGCGCTTTTGGGTCTTTCAGTTCACCCTGAGAAAATCGCCTGGATCCCAGAGCTTCAGAACTCAGGGTCGGTCATTACCGGTAGTATCATTAGACAATTGGTGGACCAGATCGCAGAGTCTTTTGGGTGCGTGGTTGTTCCAGGCTCCAAGGTCAGAAGAATCAGGAGATTTTTGTCTGGTCAAGCCGAAGGTGTAGTTGCCGAAAGGGACTTCAAAGGTGTTGTTTGGGATGAGAGTAACCAAGAGGAAAACCTTCTTAAGAAGAGCCAGGGCACAGACTTGATCGTGCACGATAAAAACACCCCCACGGCCACAAACGTTTCCAGTGCCATTCCCACCGATGAGTTTGTCGTGGAGGCCGGAGAAGTGTACAACATTGACTTGAAGTTTTGTGGAGTCACTGAATTCCCAGAGAGAGGCCTCATTACCTTGCAAGATGCCGAAGACATCCAGCCAACTATTTTCGTCAGAGATGTTTCTATTACCCACGCTTTGGGATTGAAGAGTGCCAAAAACTTGCTCAAGTTCGTGGATGAAAACTGCCTGGTCTACCCATTCAAGTTGACTCATGCAGCTGAGTCTTTCCCAGTTGACTACCAAAGTGGAGACATACAAACGCAGCTCACGACCATCAGAAAGGAAATCGTTCACCACAGATTGGGATTGAAGGAACTAACCAACAGGCATTTAACCGTGGCCAAGCCAGTGCAATTCGTGAAGCACGTGCCCTTCAACAAGATCATAGACTCTCCTAATCCTACAGGTAGACGTGGAATCGACAGTTCCAAGTTGACATTGCCAGGAAAGGAGGTGCCTTTACCAGCCTTGGGGATCAGCGCCTTGAAGTTGAAGTCGTTGTTGAAGTTTGGAACCCCAGCTACATCAGTGGCTAGACAATCGACAACCGTTTTATTGGACAAGGACAACAAAGAGATCATTCGTTTGACTGGAGGAGACTCGAGCGCCAGGCCGTCTTGGGTGCATTCCCAGTACAAGATCTCAGCCAACTGTTCTGAGTTGATCACTGCGTTGAGCAACTTGACTGCACAGCAGGATTTCAACTTAAAGGAGGTACAACCTTCCCAATTGAACAGTACTATGTTGCACTTGGAGGAGACAATGCAAATTGACTAGCGTTCTACATAAAATGCATGAAGGGATATTCTGTAGCTTCCGTCGTAGTTGACTGGTAATTTCGCTGGCTCGCGCATAGTCGAAACTGTCAAGCTGCGCGAGAGCGCCGTGGCCCTTCCATTTTTGAATTGGGGCGCCCCAAATTAGGATCATCAAAACGACACCCTCGTATATGAAACCCGTCAATTTTCTTGGTGTCTATAAGTAGCAATACCTGATTCAACCAAGCTTGTTTTTTAAGGATATTTGAGGATAACTTTAAATCTGGCCCCGTTTGCCAATACAGAAGGTGACGTAATCTACCGCGTAAGAGTAGTGCAATTCAACTCCCACAGCAAGGCTCCATCAGGGATGGCGAAGGCAATAGGATTGGTTTGCCGCGCCTAACGCAATGATTCCAATCACGTGCCCAGTGTAAGAAGAGGGTGCACTCAATTGCGGACGAAAATACCCAAGAAATTTTTTTTTTGCGCCCTGCAGTTGAAGGCTTTGTACCTCCAAATATATGGCCTTATTAAAGGCACAAAAGTCAAGGCACAAAAAGGTTTGTGTCTGGTTCGCCGTGTTTTTTTTTTTTCGCGTTCAGCTTGTGTGCTCTTTTGATCTGCAGAACAAAAAAAATGTCGCACTTGAATTTCCTAAACTAGGCGGGCGTAGACCTGCCTATAAGGCATTAACCCCCTCGTTCCTCAAGCCCGTTTCCATTCCGCTTTTTTCCTCCCTATTGGTACTTTCCATCGATCATTACTCAAAACTTTAACAAGTATGTATACATCAATTTTGGCTATCGTGGGGGTTCAATTCAGCAGTTGAGGCGCCTGCTTTGCCCGTGTCGAAATTCGGGTTCTTGACGTCAAAATCCAAAGTGTCTTTTAATTGCTGACTATGTACTCGGATGCCAATATGAACACGATTGGACGACTCTTTGTGTCAAGGGTAATCATTATTGGACATCCAATTCATACCAGTTAGATTGACCACGTCTGTTCCTAAAATCTGATTTGCAAAGTGGGAAATTTGTGTTAGCAATTATGTGGACGTTGCGAATCGTTGAAGATAGCAAGGGTCATTTTAAAACATCGCCAGGATGTTTTAAGTCCGCTTACCCGAATTTTACTACAAATTGTCTTTAGATTGGAACCAAGAAAAAAACGCTACGTATTATTCCATTCATGCAATCCTGTGTGATTCCTATGCTACGCTTGAGGGTGAATGTTTGTGGGTGGTGTCGCTGGTGCGGTGACGCGGGCGCCTCCCGCAGCACAAAGACTTTGGTAGCACCCAACGTCGCACCCGTGCACCCGACGTCCGCGAATCAAGGACACGACCTATTTCAATTCTTGTCGACTTTTTTTGCGAATTTGGACTGTGCGCCTCAATCGAATACCCGAATACCCCTCAACTCCACGTTCAAACTCCTTTGTTCTGTACTAACAACAATTAGAAATGCCTGCCTCCCGTGAAGACTCAGTTTATCTCGCCAAATTGGCCGAACAAGCCGAACGTTATGAAGAGATGGTTGAGAACATGAAAGCCGTTGCCTCCTCTGGCCAAGAATTGTCCGTCGAAGAACGTAACTTGTTGTCCGTGGCTTACAAGAATGTCATTGGTGCTCGCCGTGCTTCTTGGAGAATTGTTTCTTCCATTGAACAAAAGGAAGAGGTTAAGGGCAATGAACAACAAGTGAATTTGATTAGAGATTACCGCGCTAAGATTGAGGCCGAGTTGACAAAGATTTGTGAGGACATCTTGTCCGTCTTGACCGACCACTTGATCACCTCTGCTCAAACTGGTGAATCCAAGGTCTTTTACTACAAAATGAAGGGTGACTACCACCGTTATTTGGCTGAATTCGCTATTTCCGACAAGAGAAAGGGCGCTGCTGAGTTGTCTTTAGAGGCTTACAAGTCCGCCTCCGATGTTGCTGTGACTGAATTGCCACCAACGCATCCAATCAGATTGGGATTAGCATTGAACTTCTCCGTCTTCTACTATGAGATTATGAACTCCCCAGACAGAGCCTGCCATTTGGCCAAACAAGCGTTCGACGATGCTGTTGCCGACTTGGAAACTTTGTCCGAAGACTCTTACAAGGACTCCACCTTGATCATGCAATTGTTGAGGGATAACTTGACTTTATGGACTGACTTGTCGGAGGCTCCAGCTCAACAAGAAGAAAAAGATGCAGAACCAGCAGCAGAGGCCGAGCAAGATAAGGAATAAATTAGTTGTGTGTAATGTGTTTAAGTCATAATTCATCCAAAATCTTTCCTACTGCCCTGCTGCCTCTGTTCATTTCTACTTGTCTTTGTAACCAACACCAGTGCCATAATTGCCGAATCGCCCTTTTAACTCGATTGGGAAGCATTCGCGTCCCAGTTGAATTATCAGCAAATTGATGGCGCTAAACTCAAATAAATTAGGTGTACCTGAATTTAGTAAGCCGAGCGTAGGCAAGTGTAGATTTGAGGAGTACTCGAGAATGGAATGTACAATGAGTGAAGCTGTGCACAGCCTTGTCTCGAATGTGGCATGTCCAAGGCGAGCACATGGAGTCTACGCGAACCCACACATTGCAATACTCTTATTTTAATGGACCACACAAGGAGATCTCCTCCAAAATTCATCAAAAACAAGGTCCAGCAATGAGAATCACTCGACCTCCAAGTATGCAATATGGCGGTGCGAAACACTCGTTTCAGGCGTATATTCACTTTCCATTTCCGCAAGAGGCAGGTCCTGCATTAGCCAAATCATTCGCAAGGATTTTTCTATTCTTTTGTTGTTGACAACTGAGCGCCTCGAAATACACTAAGCGACATTTCTAAAACAAACATGCCGGAATCCGTTGGTATTGCCAATTTGCCCAACCAGAGATACAAAATTGTGTCCAACAAGGGCGCCACATTCACGTTGATGGTTGCTGGTGAGTCTGGCTTGGGTAAAACAACATTCGTCAACACGCTATTCCAGACTACATTGAAGCAAACCCAGGATCCCGAGGATAGACACAACAAGTTCACATCGGCGCATCAGACCGTGGACCTTTCGATTGTCCGGGCTGTATTGGAGGAGAAGAACTTCAAGCTCAGATTAAATGTGATTGATACACCAGGATTCGGAAACAATGTTAACAACTTGGACTCGTGGACACCTATAATCGATTTTATTGATGACCAACACGAGTCTTTCATGAAACAAGAAAAGCAACCAAGTCGGCTGGACAAGAAGGACTTGAGAGTACATGCGTGCTTATATTTCATCCGCCCGACCGGTCACTCGTTGAAGCCATTGGACATTGAGATCATGAAGCGCTTGTCGACGCGCGTAAACTTGATACCCGTGATTGCCAAGTCCGATACATTGGCACCCAATGAGTTGGAGACTTTCAAATCGAGAATTAGAGACGTGATCGAGGCCCAGGACATCAACATATACACTCCGCCTTTGGACATGGATGATCCGGCTTCTGCAGAGCACTCCAAGCAGCTCATCGAGTCCATGCCATTTGCCGTGATTGGGTCGAACGAAGAGGTGGAGCTCTCGCCAGGCAATTTCGTACGTGGCAGAAAGTACCCATGGGGTGTTGTTGAGGTGGAGAATGAGAGACACTGCGATTTCAAGAAGTTGCGCTCACTCTTATTGAGAACCAACATGTTGGATTTGATATTACAGACAAACGAGGTGCACTTCGAGACGTTCCGTTCGTTGAAGCTCGGCAACTTGGGCAGTGAAAACGAGGGCGAAGGTGGCGACGAACAATCAAACGGTATAAAGAAGCCCAGAAGATTACACAATCCTAAGTTCAAAGAGGAGGAGGACTCATTGAAGAAGTTCTTCACAGAGCAGGTGAAAGCTGAGGAACAGAGGTTCAGACAATGGGAGACCAATATTGTCAACGAGAGAAACCGGTTGAACCAGGACTTGGAGGAGATGCAAACCAAGTTGAAATCATTGGAAGACCAAGTCAAGAAGTTGCAATTGACCAAGAAATAGTGGAACTAGGGAATAAATCAACCAAGTGTTATTAAGCATCATGCTCAGTATTTTTCTCATTTCTACATGGTTTCTCCTCCTTAGAATATTATGCTGCACCTGTCTCAATACACCAGTCTCAATACAAGGCACCAGTCTCAGTTACAAGGTACCTGTACAGAGTGCGTTATTGTAGCCGTTTTAGCCTGAAGCAATAAACCTGCATTCATACTTAAACTTGAGCAGCTTTATATAGCCTCCAGACTAAATATAGCCTAAGAAACCTAAATACACAGCGCACAATGCAACCAGTGTTATTGCCGGCATTGTTACCACTAACGATATTTTGGCTGCGTGCCGCGCCATACATGCAGCTCCACGGTCTTCTTCAGCCTAATCACCATGACCTCCAACGATCCCCTTCCTGCAACCAAAAGGTTAAAAAGAACTTATGTGGCGTGCCTTAATTGCAGGGTAAGAAAAGTCAAGTGTGATCTTGGTGAATATGGCCTGCCGAGGAACCGGTGTGCTAGATGTGAACGGGAACGGCGTGATTGTATATTCGTGGACCTGGAAAAACGAAAGGTTGCCAATGTTAGGCCCAGTATAGTGTCCAAGAGTCCAAGTCCTGCTAGAACTGACCCTCTTGAGAAGACTGCAGACTTGCCAAAAAACTTCACCTCCGTTGAAGGTGCACTAGTTTTCCTTGCAAATGCAGCAGGCAGGATAGCCACTGCTGATGAGAGAGACAACATAGATGCTAGAGAAAAACACACACAGTTAGACCAAACCGCCAACAGTGGCTCTGCAACGCCTGGAGGCTCTAAAGATGGCCAAAATAGACCGCTTTTTGAGGGCCCTATAGCTAGTACCAAGCCTACAGACCTGTACACCAAGGCTCCGGCATACCTAGCGTCAGACTATCAGTATTTGAACAAAGCACATGGCCAGGGTCGATTTTCTATGCCTCCAGCAGAGCACTCGTTTGCTGCTAGACCATGCAGTGCTAGTGGACTAAAGAATATTGAGTATATCGGGCCCAATGGCATTCTTGAGACGGCCGAAGCAGAGCACCTAATCAACCTCTTCTTTTCCACTATGCATCTGTTCTTCCCTTATATTCCGCTGTTTCTACATCTGCCGGAGACTTTGAGCAAGTACCCACTTCTCTTGTGTGCAATCCTTACGATATCGTCCCGATACCATGTCAAAACCATATCTGATAGCCATGACGAGAGCCGAAACTTCGAAATCCACGACCGGCTCTGGCTTTACGTGCAAAGGCTTATATCGCAAACAGTATGGGCAGAGGCAAGTACCCGGTCAATAGGCACAGTGTTTGCCTTTCTCCTCTTTACTGAATGGAACCCTCGGGCCATTCACTGGAGGTGGACTGATTACGCTAACAAAGAGGATGATGCAGTACAAGCAAAAGAAGCGGAACCAGTGGCCGTAGAACCAGCCAGTATAGGTGCCATGAGGCGTTCATATAGAATGGGGTGGATGCTTATTGGTTCTGCAGTGAGACTAGCCCAAGACACGGGTTTCATGGACTGCAGTCCCAAGACGTTCATGGCCACACATGTTGCCGAGATCAACTCCGTCACCAATATGCGGCGTCGTAGCATGTTAGCACATTCTTTGGCTGAGGTTGACCTCGATACAGATGATCTTTCAGAAGCAGAGATGGAACAACAGGAGAGCAAAAGCGACGTGTTGCACTTTCCCGAAGCTGATGAACGCAAATTATCGCCTGATGAGACACTCCACTTCACAACTAACCAAAAAGCCCATTTGGAGCTTCTTCAGATCATGTCCGTGGGCCACGAGTCGTTGTATGGGTATAAAGCACAACGGGGTTCATTAAACCAACGACAGATTTTATCAGTGCTTAATGTCATGAGCCCAATGCTAAATTTCTGGGGGAGGAAACACAAGGCCTTGCTACTGCCCTCGACTTCCAAATTGGCCCGCAAGGTTACTGCAGAGAACTTGGCCCTACCTACAGGCAAAGTGCCCCAAGAATTAGCTAAGTGCATAACCAATGAGTCATTTATTTTTGAGTTCAACTATACAAAGCTATATATCTACTCATTGGCCTTGAGTCCGTCTCCGAATGGAACGCAGTCTCTGAACAGCTGGAAACACACCTTGAAGTTGGATGACATTTCACGCAGTGCTAAATACATCGAGAAAGCCTTTAGTGCTGCCAACGAGCTATTGCAAGTTGCACACCGTGTGCATCGACTTAAGATGCTTCGTTTTATGCCTGTTCGTTGGGTGACCAGGATTGTTCGAGCAGTTGCTTTTATTGTCAAATGCTACTTAACAATTATAGCCCATAGATCCCTGGGGAATTCCGAGACACCAAACCTGAACTCTGATACCCTTGATTCGGCAATTTTATCCTTATCTCTTATATCGGTGGAGGAAATCGTACAGAGTATCCAGAAAGCAGCCATTACCTTGAGAGACTGCTCTCCAGATGAACTCCATCTCTGCACTCGGTACTCCAATGTGTTGATGTACTTGTCTTCGCAAATGAAGGCAACTTTACAAAGATTCCAACAAGATGAAATCAATGGTCTTTACGAGGAGACCGAAAAAGAAGAGGATGAAGCAGGTGCTGCAACCTCACAACCCAGTACCAAGAATCCAGAACAAGCCGAGGTGGTGAACCTGCCTCAAGAAGCACCTGAACAAACCTTGGGTGACACAGAGGTGATTGATTGGTTTATCACCAACAAAAATATAGGTCTAGATTTTGTGGGGCCATGGACCGAATTGATAGAACAGCAGATTGAAAACCAGAACATCAATTTCGATCTGCTTTTAGATTTTAATTGAAGCCGGACACCGAAGACTTCAAGATTTGGGTTTTAAACTTACTATATTATTTATGACAAAATTTCATTGATGAGTGGTTATTTGGTGGAGTGAATGCAGCAGAATAGCAAAAAAAAATATTACAACTGCCGCAAATTTGGTTACTTACAGACAGGAGGTACCCTCCCCGTGCCTAGTATATGAATAGGCAACCCTTTATAGTTATGCCAGGCTTGGATTTGCTTTGCCATTGTCCAAAGCTTTTTTTGAGTTGCTTCAGAAAAATCACTGAAGCCTAATTGCTCGTATAGAGGAAGCTCGGGATTTCTTTTTGAAAGGTGTTCGGTAATATCCGGGAAATTTTTTTCCTGCTCGATGAATGGATTATATGGCTCGGGTTGTTGCGATGTAGGAATAATGTAGTCATTTATGTTGGCACAAAGGTCCAAATTTAGATTGATTTCGGGCACATCATTTAAAAATGCCTGCACAGTTTCCAACTTGGCCATATGGTTTTTTGCATTGATGTTACCTTTGAGTGCCATGAATCTGAGTAAAGCAACAGTTTTGTTATGATCAGTCCACTTAAATCCAGCAATGGAGGCCAATGTGAGGGTAGCAAGAGCAGTGAATAAGTGCTGGCTATCCCAGTAGCCAAGCACGAAAAGTCGGTTATTTTCATAGAATTTGAATGTCATGGATATTGTTCTCAAGGCCGCAGCTATACTCCTTGAGACCGTCTGCAACACAATGCGATCGTCTTCAAACTCAGAGGCTGCAGAGTCACTAAAAATGAGAGAAAATAAAGGATCAGATGCAGTGATTACAAGCTGATTGTATCTCATGAACAAGTTGGCAATGTTTCTGTTGGTGAATTCGAATATATTTTTCGTCTTCAAAGGATTCAACGTGGCTTTTTCAAAATGACAGTAGATATCTTCGGCACATTTTCCAATATTCCTGATAAGGTTTTTCCGATTGAATTCTTCAGTGTTGATATAATTCATTGAGAAGGTCCTGACGTTAGGCCCGTAGATGCGTTTGACTATACTGGACACACACTTTGCCAAATGAACATTGCACTCAAGGATCTCGATGTCGAAGTTATCGTGTAGGTCAACAACAGGACTCTCATTGGGCAAAGTGACATCAGTATCGGTGTATTCGATGTGCACAGGCATGTTCATTCTGGCAGACCAACAGGTGTCCAATACGAAGATAGTCCACCACAATCGCTTTGTCTTTTCCTCAAAAACCCTATGCCTTTGGCTCTCCATATTGTCGAGGTTAGAAGGGCGATCTAGAAGTCTGTGGTAGCCATTAGCAACTGCTGATCTCACGGCCACCCCAAAGTAATTGTACACTGTATTGTACCTGTTCAAATTGCACGAGAACAATCCTAGAAGAATTGAGCTTTGTATAAAGCGAATATTGGTCTCCTCGTAAGACAAATGGAATAGCTTAGAGGCAGCCGAGTAGAAGTCGATCCCGGGCACCTTTGAGGTTGCAATGTTAGCAGTGATGGAAGGAGGTAAGTGTTCAAAAGTTGCATTGCGCATCTGTTCGCCAAAAGCTAACATGGCAAAAAAGAAACATAGGCACACTGGAGTGAACAGCGGAGGAGTGGCGAAGGAGGAGTCGTTGGCAGCTTTAAAGGCTTCAAAGTACTCGTAGATCTTGTGACATAACGGGTCCAAAGCATCAGCATCAACAATGTAGAATTCGGTTGAGTAGGTCTGGCGGACTAGACTTATTAGCTGGGAAGCATATGCTCTATTCGGTAGGAGATGGGCACACAAGACCAAGAGTCTATGGGGAACAATCTCGTTCTCGGTATCAGGAAGAAGGAAAGCATCTTGATTGACATGGTGCATATGGCCTCGTTCTTGTACCATGCCTTCAGAGTTAGGGAAGATTTGAGAGCCGGCATGAATATTCTGGGACTTGAGTAAGTCTTCAAGGTGGTCAGCCCGAGCGTGCAATTTAGTCAAGTCCAGTTCCATTATGACAATCTTGCGGTCTCGAGAAGGGTAGACACAATAATCATTCTTGTTGACCATTTTGCAATTGGAGCAAGCCGGCCGTTCGCCCAGGCATTTGATTTTGCTGGACTTACATCGCGTGCAAGCATAATGTGTTCGTCCAAAGACCTTGAGGGGAGTGGGCTTCTCACTCATGGGCAGATGATGGCTCTGGATGGTGTGGACAGCTTTCTCGAAACTACCGGTACTGCGTGCTGGGGAGCAGGAAGCTTTATAAAGAATCCCGAGCGATGAAGTAAGAACAGTTCGTGTTTAGTTGTCGCAACTTTAATGAATGTGGAGTTTATGTTACGGACTGTATACGTAGAGACGCCTGCTAACGCCTACTTTTCTCAGATTTTGCCCGCTCGCCCAAAGGTTGTGCTCTGAGCAATGGGATTTCGTTTACTGATTACGTAGATGGGGCTCCCCCAGAATAAAACCTTCTCACGGTCCTTCTATTCACAATGGCCTCCCCGAGCGAATACCCCATAGGAAGCCGTATATCAGTGGGATGAAAAAATAAATCAATGGAGACCTAAACAATATCGGAAACAAATAGTGACTAATTAATTGAGCATTTCCCATATCGGAAATTCACAATCAAATAACCACTAGGTCCAAAATAGACTCTTATTTTAGTAAGAACGGATTCATGCAGTGACAATAGGGCATTGTTGTTTCATGATGAGTACTCGAGCAGACCAAGCGTGCGGCGGCTCAGCTGTACAGTTTGACGGATTAAACGTCCGCGCAGTTCCGGGTTCCCATTTATGATTGGCCATAAACAGGGTAGATAACACCGGACTAAAGACAATCATTTTTCTTGGATTGTTCATCACACTACAATTGCTCACTTTCAAAAAAACCCAATCCGTTAATATCTATAAATCTTAATAGTACAATAATAAAAAAGTGAGGTCGTGCTTAAACAGCAAACACCTCGATCTTGGCGCTGGCGCCCTTTTCGGCAGTTACCACACAGAATTTAGCTCCGTCGGCCTCATCTGTGCTGGAACCGTCGATGCCGTTTAACCCGTTTTTACTGGGGTCGATTTCACAGTCTAAGCCGTCGCACTTGCCTTTGTCGCAGGTGATTCTAAGTCCGAAATTGGGCTTATCAGTGAAATCGTCAATGTATTTGGGGTTCCACCCAATTTTCACGAAAGTTTTACCGGAATCATCGGTGTTAGCACCGGCAACGTATGGTGCCCAGTTACCTTGGGCCTTGCTCTTGGTACCCCACACACATCCATCGTCAGTAGACACACCGGGAGCGTTGACGTAGTAGTGAGCAGCAGTGGAGGCCCAGTAGTCGGCAGAAGGAACAGCAATGGTTTTAGTGTTTCCACCGCCAATGTTGGTTGGAATGAGCATGGCCTCATTTCCTGGAAGCACCGTTTGGCAGAAAGCCACATCGGAACCAGCTTTGTTGTTGACACTAACAGTGTCAGTGCCGTCCACACAGTAGTCCTTATCGGAGAAAGGCTTGGAAACAGTACCGTCATCGTTACAGTACAAGCCTCCGTTCTGAGACTCCGAAGTCGTGTAGGCAGTAGACTTAGGGTCCCACTGGGCCATTACCTTTCCTGGAGGACAGGCATATGGGCAATAGGAGCCTGCAGTACACTCCTGGTCTGGGGACAAAGCCCAACCGGCATTTTTCGAGCCGGGCGTCACCGCGACCAACCCAGCATCGGTTGGAAATTTACAAGTGTTTGATCTCTTGGTTGGTGCTGCGGACACAGCAGTGAGTGCGAGTAAAATGGGTGCGAAATGCATTTTTGGAATAAAGGTATAAATGAATGACCGATCTAGAAATCAAAAGAATGTACCTGATCAAAGATGGAAATGAGGGTGGTTTAAAGAATGAAAGGATTAATCCGCAGCGAGTTGAAAGAGTGACTGGTTAATTAAGAGAACAAAGAATGGAGACGGGGCAGTACGGATACTTATAGTCGAAAAGAATGCATTGAAAAAAAAAAAGGAGTTAGAGATGTGTCGCCATTGAAACATTTAGCCGCTGCAAGTCTATAGATCTAACGTTTCTCCATGTGGGTGTGTGGTTCATGCTGGAAAAATTTCACTACGACACCCTTGAAAAGTTCTAGACCGTGCCGCAAAAATGTTTCACGACCTGCATACAACCATGCACGCTGCACGGTCCTGCTCGAAGTCTCTAGTTTTTTGCCCAAAGCAGCTCACTTATTCGTCTACCCAGGCATCCTGAGATCGATCGCTGTCCCTTTACGCATGGTGCATAATGCCCATTTACCTTTCTCGTCGGACTTACACTCTGAACAGGAGGACGCGAGATACCAGACCTAGCAGCCCCTTTTAGCTGGCAAATACAAAAATCAAGAAAAAACTTTATTGCAATTTTAAACACCATGGAGGCGTACGCATGACCACCCCTTACCCAAGCGATACCAACGCCACCACGAAGCCTCTATTGTAGGCCAGTAATGCTCGTGACCATCCGAAACCAAGGGCTCGTTTCAGAGGTGGCAAATTCAATAAGCAGGACCAGCTGCGGTTCCGTCGAGCACGCGGGGTCTAGACCCCCCTCGGAGACATTTACGGTGTTCCGGCGGGCGAGATGCCCCCGTGCAGAACCGGAGTTAGACGCAGGCCTATGTGGCATATAATCCGAGATTCTCCGCCAGCCAATGGTCCAGCGGTGGCACGCGACCGTAAAGTATGCACGTCCATGAAAATATTTTCACACTCCTGTCTATACTCCATCCACGTAGCATGGCTCATCGCGACCAGATCTGAACTGCCTCTTTTCGCACCTCCACGCGTTAAAGTCACATGCGGTCCCGATATTGTTCTCAGTGCAGCCCAGTCCCACCGCCCTTATACGTAAAATGAGCCTCATTGACCAGGTTAAAACAAACCTCATACACTACAACAACTGGACGGAGGTCGAGGCCTACACCGAGGATAACGTACTTGTACTACTAAAAGGTAAACCACCTGCCAAGCTAGCGGAGGGTGACGGAGAGCAAGACGTGGAGTGGGTGGCCTTCAAGCACATGCAACAAGGGCATTGCACTATGGAGGAAATCGAGACGTGGTTTGCGCTAGTGGCCAGGGTCCAGAAGCGGCCCAGGAGGGTTACATTGGCGCTAGTGAACGATGATGCAACGGTGGTGTATTACTTTGTGCACGACGGGGCGGTGAAGCCTCGGCAGAATTGATTATGTCATTTGATTTATACAGTATCTGTAAGTTTCACTCCTCGTCGCTCGATTGGTGAGGCCGCTTTTTTTTTTTCAGGTATATAAGCATTATAAACGAGCTACATGGCCGGAAATCTGTATAGTAGACCTCAGTATAGCGGATTTGTTGATCCGGCATGAATAGGGGCCACTTGGCCCGCAGAGAACGTGCCCTGGTCTGGGGACTACCGAATCGTGGGGGTGTAGTCTAGACCTTCTTCATCCGAGATGATCAGATTAGGCGCATACGTCGATCCCTGATCTCGGCATGAGTTTCGCCGCACGGACTCCAGCGAACCGTGCCGCCCCGAATAAAATCGGTTCTCCGGTGGAGCCAAATTGCCTGCAGACTGCATGGGGTCACCGAACCCAGACGAGTCCGAATGGCTCACTAACACCGGGCCTTCGTTATCGAACGGGTTAACAAGGCTCGAAGTGCGGCTTGGGACTCGGCCACTTTCAAATAAAGAGCCCGAGTATGCAAAAATAGAACTCACCCGTCGTAAGTTCATATGGTTGGATATATCGTCCATAAGAGTTTCACCTCCCTTCGAATTCACGAACCGGAGCACGAAACTCTCTAGCTCGCGAAGGAACTCCGCCAACTCCCGTTCCTTGATTAACTCCGGCCCAAACTTAAACTTTTCATAGAGCTTGATGAGTGTTCTGGATGCGCGGAGAATTTCCTCGTCAAAATGGTCTTCTCTCGATAATTCCTGCGCAAGGGCCATAATGATCTCCCGAAATGTGTAGTTTTTGGGAAACCGAAAGCTACCGCAAAGAAGCCCTTCTGTTTTGAGTTTCAACCCCATACTGCTTATAATATCGTCAAAGACACAGTCATCAGGAAGTGAGTGTGGGTCCGACGGGAGGTTCAAAGCCTGGTTCCGTCTTCGGATGTATTCTGGAGGCGACATGCCGGGGTAGTCAAATGTCTCTTCCCGGTTGTATAGAGGACCAGCCAAAACCTTGGTTTCGGTAAGGCACTTGCGTAGGTTTGCATCAATGTACTTCAACACGTCACGTGGCAAGTCACCTTTCTCTAACGGTACGTACACGGACTTTGAAGGAATCTGGTTGGTTTGCACCCGGCTTTGAATCAACCGGGAAAAATATAAAATCACACAACTAATGAAGAATAGGGCGACACACGAAAATATAATGAGAAGCTTGATACCCATGAAGTTTGTTTTCCATGTTTGTAAAATGGTTTCAAGAGGGGTCACAATCAAAAATGCAGCTGTTATTATCATCAAGATAATAAGGGAGAAGGAATAGAGCCAGCCAAAGACTGTTTTGGAAAACCTGGTAGCTATCCGCTTCGGTAGAAAGGTAGACGACTTCACCGACTCATAGTCCTCAAGTTTGCCAGGATAAGACCTGCACTCCCCAGACGGCAGATCTATGTTGAGGTTGTGGCTCATAGTGGCATGGTGGGAGATTGGATGCAGAATGACGGGGACGATGTAGACGGGGGTGTAGGGTTGCGGTGGATGATATGTGTTGTTTCTACAAGTCTAGTGTGCGCCTCATTGATATCAAGAATTGAGCGGACTGCATATAGCGCGCTCCACATCCATGTTTTCGTTTCTTGTATGCTACTCTAAATTTGTTTTTCGCCATCGCTGGATCCAGCCGACCGACTTTGAGCTTGGTTCCCCATTCCTGGGTTTGGCGACAGACCTGTGCTGTTCTGCGACGATGTTCCGGATTTGCCGTACTGCGACCCACCTTGCTGCATCATCAACTTCTTTCTCTCCTCGTACTGCATTCTCGATAACGTTTGACCGTCGAGTTCTTTTCCTTGGCTTCCAGGATTCGACTGTGCCACTAGCCTTTGTCTGGCTAAATGGGCCTGGCGAGTTTGTAGATTCTGCTGTGCTCTCGCTGAGCTCTCACCTGCACTCTGTGGACGCCCCATTTGCTGCTGCTGCTGGTCTGCTTTGTTTTGCTGTTGTTGCAAATTGGCCAAGTACGATGCCGCAAGCTTGGTAACTTGGTCTTTGGTGAGGTTGGGGTTTTTTTGCTGGATAGAATTGATGATGGCCGATACCTGCGCCGGTGCGAATTGAATTCTATTCTTTGGAGGCACCGCTGCTCGTTTGCCTTGCATCATGCCTCCCAGAGACCCTTGCAGAGAGCTTCCAACCATGGAGTTTCCTGAAGTACTTGAACTGGAATAATTCTGTGGTGGTACTCCTTGGTTTGAACTAGTTCCTGGGAACTTTTGTCCGGTGGCACTTGGTTGCGGTGACCCAACACCAGCTTGAACAGAAGGGTCTTTTCCTGACTGGTTTTGTTGCTGCATCATGCGTCTCTGCTTCTGTAGTTGGAGTAGCCTTTGTATTTGTTCCACGGTATAAGGCGTGCCGTTGGGCGAAGTTGGCCGTTTGAGATTGCCGAGAAGTTGCTTGGCCTGCTGTTGTTGTTGCTGCTGCTGCTGCTGCGGTGTCTGGCCAGACATTGACTGAGATGCTGGTATTCCTGTTGGGCGTTGTGTCGACATGGCTCCCGCAGGTCTCTGACTAGAAGGTCTGGAAACTCCCACACCCTGGCCACGACTAGGAATTTGACTCATGCGTCTTCCTGGAGCACCAGCTGCACTCACATTACCGGACAAGTCCTTTGAGCCACTAACCGAGGGAGAAAGACCCGAGATTGGCGAGCTGGAGCTTTTTTGCTGGTTGACTGCTGCAGCCATTCTCATTTTGGTGGCCTGCTGGTTAAGATAAGCCTCTTGGATCGACTTATCTCTGTCGTACTTCAACTTGGACAACTCAGTGGGTGTGGGTATTCTATCCGAAACCCGTTTGACGGCGCTGGTGACATTAGTCACGTAGCCCGAGGAACCACTACTGGACACCAGCGATGAGAAATCGGGTTGGTTGTTGGACCTCCTGCTACTGGACTTGGCGGCGGCAGTCTCTCGCTTCCTCATGCTTTTCCTCATGGCATCGAACATTGACGCCCAGCGAAGTCGTCTGTGTCCACGTTGAATGGAATCATTGCCCACACCAAGCGGGGAGATTCTTCTCTTGGTAGTGGACTGAGCCCTGTGCGCATGCTCTAGCCACTGCTGTGCCTGGTATGAGTTGTGGCCCTTCATATCGGAGAACTGGAACTTCTCGTTGAGTTGAATATAGCGTTCGAAACACTGCCAGGGCGTCCTGCGCTCGATGTTGGACTCGTAACGTTTAAGAGTGGCCGAGTTTGCCAGGAGATTTTCCGCAATCAAGTCCCAGTTGAAGCAGTACTCGGCAACATAGTGGATCAAGCACTTATCGTCCTGAGGAAGCCATATAGTGGGCGAGCGGTACTCGATATTCTTGATGAGAGGAGGCTTAGGAGGCCTGAGATAATTGACTCGTCTGTGCGATTGCACGCCGAATAATCCTTTTTGGTATTCGGGCAAGTTGTTTGAGGTTCGGCCCTTGCGACGGGGCTCGCCAGAATCCTTGAGAATAATCTTATGCCAGCCGTTGTCGTCCTCGAAAGGATGAAGCATGCGTGATACTGGTATAATGGAGGTCTCGCCTGAG
This sequence comes from Metschnikowia continentalis, assembly GCA_002370835.1. Lineage (NCBI taxonomy): Eukaryota > Fungi > Ascomycota > Pichiomycetes > Serinales > Metschnikowiaceae > Metschnikowia > Metschnikowia continentalis. Next base: position 313,020 of record NLAO01002068.1, on the reverse strand, counting down.
GTGAGTCCTTTGGAAGCCAAAGCTGCGGGATCCTTGAAGGCAGTGAACTTTGGAAGCGTCTTTATGATTGACTGATCGATTTTCTTGAGATCCTCCAAATTGACGTGTGCTTTGAAGGGCCCTTGTGATTCTCTTGAAAGACCATACTGCTTCAAATCCTCGGGAGAGAATTCAGGCAAAGTAGGAGGCACGATCTCGTCACTTGGGTTGGGCACCTCGAGTAGTTTGCTAACATCGATGGATGGAGCGTCAGGTGATTCTTCAGCACTATGAAAACCTGCTTCACTGGAAATGACCTCATTAGCAGTAGCTTCAGTAGAATTGACTTCAGCATTCGTTTCAGCATTCGTTTCAGCATTCGTTTCAGCATTAGTTTCATTAGTTTCAATTGCATTACCGTCAGTGAGAGCAAGTGTTGGGGTATTTTCCGCTTCTGGTACCTGATTGTCCTCCAAAAACACCACAGGCTTGGTCTTGATGCACATGACTTTACCATAAGTCCAGTAATCCTGAACAGCCTGTGCCATAAGAAAGCAACAGCCCTTTTTGAACTTTAGAGATTCCTTGAAGTCCGTGGCCATCCAGTTGCCCTCCTGAACCACATTATCCCACGTATGGTTCTGGACCATCTTATTCTTTTTAGCATATAAAAAAGGATCATAGTAACGCACCGGCTGCCTCAAGGACCACTTCTTTTGACGCTTAAGCTCCTCGATTCTGGAATGCAACACAGCGATCTTGCCCTCTAACAATGCCAGCTCGAAGTTCTCCGTTAGAAGCGTCTTGTGAGAGCCAGGCAAGAGTTTGATGAGCGGTAGGGTCTGTGTAAGGTAGTAGAACTCCGCCAACGACAACACACTGGGGACCTCCGTCGGGAAGTTTTCCGGTAGCGAAATGATCTCCAAATCGTCAATATCCTTATTGAGGAATTCATTTGCCTTTTGTTCCAACGTTTGAATCTGGGCTTGCAAGTTGCCAGACCGAGAAGCCTTAGCCATGGCGTTTCTGGGAGCAGGCATTAAGCGACTTGGGAAATCAACAGCACCCGTTTTCTGCAATTTGGGACTTGGCCCTTTTTGAGCCTCGGTGCTCTTCCTCTTAAAAGGATTCTCGTTTGCTTCGAGTTGCAGTTTGGAGTAACTTTTAATCAAGTGATAAACTGATCCAGCCGCCTCCATTCCTCTGATGCTATGGAGCAGCACCAGGTGTTTATTGGAGATTTCGTTCTCGAGGAGGAAATCTTGTGCCTCCTTTGTATCCCAGTGGTTGTCTGACGGTTGAGAGAGCCCCACGGGATTCGTAATGAGAGAATAGAGCTCCTTGAGCTTATTCTGATATTGCAGCGCCACCGCATGCTTGTCCGAATCCATGGCAAATATGATCCGGGGGACAGTGTACTGGACGTGGCGAGACTTGAAGCTTGGCGGATAGTTGGTGATGTTTTTGGCTATAATAGTTTCGCGTCACGTGAAAATCGCGTGCCTATCACGTGATGTGCTAGGAAGAGGAAGAATAATGCGCGGTGTTGCTTATTAAATGCTGGTGTTGCTCATTAGAAGCTGCAAGTGCTACAAGTGCATTCTAAGTAAATATGCTGTATCAAACAAATATAAATTATGGCACATCGTAAGAGAAGTAGTGCCATTCACAATAGATCAATGCACCGAAGAATCTATTGCTCATGCAATTGAAAGCCCCAAGCTTACCTATGGGTTCGGACCGTGCTATAGTTACAAGGACCTTTATAACTCGGAGGTGTCCAAGAAGAAATAGTTGCCCGAGGCCTTCTGCTCCTTGTCCATTTGAGAGTCCTTTTTGTTGATTCTTGGTCTGAAGGAGTTGGGGTCTCTCCTGAATGTGACACTTAAGTTCTTCAAGAATCTATTACATCCCGTAAGCAAAGACTCGGGAGCCTTTGCCAACGCGTTTCTAGACGGCTGGCCCTCGAACACAATCACTCTGTCGGCCAAGTACGTGGCCATCATGAAATCGTGCTCCACAATAAACGCAGTCTTCTTGGAATGTAAGATGAATCTTCTGATGACCTTGGAACAGACGATACGCTGCTCGGAATCCAAGTATGCAGAAGGCTCATCGATCAAGTAAAGGTCGGCTGGGATACCAAGTGCCAACACAAGAGCCACTCTTTGCAACTCACCTCCAGATAAGGTCTGCACTTCTTGGTCAACAATGTTGTCGATGTTCAAAGGCTTGACGACGTCCGACTGGAACTGAGGGTTCAAGAAGGCACCCTTGATCTTCTTAAAGAACAATTGTCTCACTGTACCAGGGAACTTGGGGGCGATCTTTTGGGGTTTCATGGAAATGTTCAATTTAGGCACTTCGGTGCCGTTGTCTGCAGCCAAGGCACCAGCCAAGATCTTACAGAAGGTGGTCTTACCCGTACCGTTCTCACCGAACATGACCAAAATCTCGGAGTTTGTGAAAGAGCCCTTCTCGATCTTCAACTTAAAGTCGCCTTGTGTCTTTTGCAAGGTTGGGTATTCCATAGCAGAAGAGTGATCCAAGAGTAATCCATCTGCAGCATCGGTCAATCTAAACTGCAAGGACTCGTCTCTAAATCTCATGTTCTCTGTTGGAAGGAAACCATCCAAGAAAATGTTGATACCTTCTCTGACAGAAGATGGCAACGTCACCACACCATAGACGGATGGTGCTCCGTACAAGATACACACATAATCCGACAAGTAGTCCAAGACAGACAAGTCGTGCTCCACACAAATCACGTAGGTGGTGGACGAAAGCATAGATCTAATCAACTCGGCAGCCCTCAATCTCTGCTTAACATCCAAGTACGACGAAGGCTCGTCAAACATGTAAACGTTGGCCTCCTGGATACAGGTCATACCCAAGGCAAATCTCTGCAACTCACCACCAGACAAGTTGGCGATGTCTCTGCCCATCACATGCTGTAACTCCAAAACCTTAAGGATTTGGTCATAGTGCTCAGGCCGCTGATTCTTGGCGGTCAAGATTCCAGACACATCCTTGACAGGCGACTTGGCGAGCGCACGTGGAATGTTATCAACATATTGAGGCTTGATGATAGCATGAATATCGTCTTCCAAAACCTTGGTAAAGTAGTTCTGCAACTCCGAGCCTCTAAAGTACTTGAGAATGTCTTCCCAGTCTGGAGGATCGTCGTATCTTCCCAAGTTAGGCTTCTGCTTACCGGCCAAGATCTTCAAGGCGGTGGACTTACCAATACCGTTAGTTCCAACCAACCCCAAAACCTGACCCGGTCTGGGCGTGGGCAATCTGTGCAACTTGAACGAGTTGGCCGAATATCTGTGGGTGGTCTCGTTCTCCAAGTTGGTGGGCAAGTTGATGATGTTAATGGCATCAAAAGGACACTTTTTGACACAGATACCGCATCCAACACACAAGGTCTCCGACACAAAGGCGATCTTGCTGGCGGGAGTCACCTCAATACAGAGTTTTCCTGTTTTCACCACGGGGCAAGACTTGCGACACTCCTGTTTGCACTTCTTGGGCTTACACTTGTCCGTGCTGACAATTGCAATTCTAGTACCCTTCGACGCCGGGGCGTTTTTGCTTGCTCCTTTTCCTTTTCCACTCATAGCTTAATGTCCGGATGTAGGCTTTGCTTTCAATACTACCAAAAAACCACGGGCTCGTTTTTTCTTTGATTATGCTGCACTATTTCCTGCACACAGAACTTTTTTTCACACTGTGATGACTTTTTTTCTCGTTTCTCTACACCTGAGGTTTACTCCCGCGCGCCGTGTGAGAGTTAATTTCAGAACTTTACTAATGCCCACTTTTGATTGGCGTACGGCCAACCCAGGTGCATATTTTGGAGAGAAGAGTTTTTGAAATCCATTTTTTTTGGTATCTTATATGCAGTAACATAAACTGAGTGAACTATCAACCACTTTTTTTTCGGTCATTTAATGTTGGTGGCTAGAATTGCCTGTGGTAGTTAACCCTTCCAGAATCACCTGACCTTGCGTGTGGGTAGTGCAGTGCACTTGTTGCTCGCTCTCCGAACATGGGGGACGTGCGCGCACCATTAGAGTGGGAAAAATCTCGCCCATTCTACCTGCTTTCTCCACCCGTACCACTATCTCTTTAGCTACGAAATCATGGTTGAATACTGAAGGGGGCCCAAAGTGCTGATGTGCCCTGCGTATCTGTTTTGAATAACTGACCCTGTGGCCAGATGCACGCTCTTTCTGCTGCTGCTGCTGCTTCAACTGGCAATGCTTGTTGCCGGGCATTGTCTCCGCTTTACCTCAGGTCGATGGCTGCAAAAATATCTTTGTACTTGGCAGAATGCATTTTTTATGGTTGGGATGCAAGAACCAAAGCCCGGTGTTAAGGAGGTCGCTCAAGACTTCGTCAAAGCCTATATAGTGCACTGTGGCATCCTGACTGGTTAGACACAGGGCCTTGGCATTATCTATGGAGTTCTCTCGAAATCCAAGTCTGGGACATGTATATTTTGCTGAGTACATCATCGATCGGACCCAAGACTAGGATTCCTTATAGGGATCAGGGTATCTGTACGGACTGGCAGGGCCAAGGCTGTATTTGCTGCATGGCAGAATCAGCAATATGCTTATCAAAAGACGCGTTTTCTTGTCAATTATTGTCCATATTCTTCACTGCTGTATCAAAACAGTGATTCAAATATGGAAGGACGCGATACACGGTTTTTGTTGGGTCCAAGCAGGCCCAGGAATCCCCAAGCCTTGGGACGTTAACTTTGAAGCTCGTTCCAACGAGCACGTAAAATTTTCGGTGGTTTTTATACTATCTATGTAAACAATCCATACCAGCATTTCATATATCCCCCTCACCCATGTAGGAACGTGTTGTACTCAAAATGGAGGCAGGTTGTCGTCGCTCGCTTTTTTTCTCACACAAATTTTTACTCCAACAACCACTGCCTCAGTTCAAAGTACTGACAAATACACTTCGGACTTTCTACTGGTGGTATCGGGCTCTGCAAAGATTTGAAGATTGTCTTTCGACACAATATTTTTTTTTGTTTGATTCTTTCGGCCTCCGAAATACCCGCTCCAAACAAGCCTTGAGTGTGCCCGAAGCATAAACAACAGGTTTTTTCCCGTGCTCCTTTTTGTTGACATTCTCCCACCAAAGACAACGTTTTCTGATTCGCTGCTTCTAATCTATCCAGGTTAGTTTTGCTCGTGCTTGTCATCAAGAGTATCGCTTTAACGTGGGCCCCCAGCGTATTTTGCAATCGGTCCCACTCGCTCCAGAAGCATAACTTTAGAATAACACTTTAGAATATATTTAAGACATGGTGAAGTTGGACCAAGAGATTGAAGCCAACCCCGAACTTTACGGACTTCGGCGGTCAGGCAGAGAACGGAAGGTGGTCCATATGGCCGAGGATCTGGACGATGAGGACTTGCAGCCAAGAAAACGAAGAACAAAAGTCACTAACGAAGAATATGAAGATGATTCGGTTGCAGACGAGGAATCGGATATGGCTGAGGACGATGATGACCCCGATGTCGAGTTTGGCCGGAGAAGGAAAACCCCAGAGTCTAGAACGCGCAAGAAGCCCAAGTCGAAACGGTCTGCCCGAAACTCTAGAAGTGTTCCTCTGATCCCGGCAGAATTGCGGTTTTCCTCTAGAAACAACGGCACCGTCAATTATGCTGTTGACTTTGAGGATGATGCTGATTTGATCGAGAGCGAGGACGAGGCTAACGACTACTATTACTATGAGCAGGCCATGGAGGAGGAGCCTACCAATGGAATCGATCTTGTACTTGACCACAAGCTCAATAAGGAAAACGCCCAGGAAACCGGCGACTGGAAGTACGACTACCTCTTCAAGATCAAATGGACCGGCAAGTCTCACTTGCACAATTCTTGGGAAAAGTACTCCGACTTGAAACATCACAAAGGGTTCAGAAAGATCGACAACTACGCCAAGCAGTTCATTGTTTTGGACCAGGAGATCAGGAGTGATCCTTTCACCACTAAGGAGGATATCGAGGCCATGGACATTGAGCGTGAAAGAAAAAGAGACGAGCAAGAGGAGTATACTCACGTGGAGAGAATCGTTGATAGCGACCGTGTGGAGCTTGACGATGGTACCTCTCAACTACAGTACTATGTGAAATGGAAACGTCTATACTACGATGAGTGTTCTTGGGAGGATGCTGCAGTCATTGCAGCTGCTGCACCTGAGCAGGTGGCCAAGTTCCAGCAAAGATTGCAGTCCAAGATTCTTCCCAACCATTCTGCCAATTACCCAGTGAACCAAAGGCCCAGGTTTGAGAAGCTTAGCAAGCAGCCATTGTTTATCAAAAACGGTGAGTTAAGGGACTTTCAGTTGACTGGTTTGAACTGGATGGCATTTCTTTGGTCTCGTAACGAGAATGGAATTTTGGCCGATGAGATGGGTTTGGGTAAAACCGTCCAAACCGTGGCTTTCTTGTCGTGGCTCATCTATGCTAGAAGACAGAATGGACCTCATCTTGTGGTGGTACCCTTGAGTACCATTCCGGCATGGCAGGAAACGTTTGAAAAATGGGCGCCGGATGTGAACTGCATCTACTACCTCGGAAACACCCAAGCCCGGAAGAATATCCGTGACTACGAGCTTTACGGCGCCAACAAGAAACCAAAGTTCAACATCCTCTTGACCACTTATGAATATATCTTGAAGGACAAAAGTGAACTAGGAGCTTTCAAATGGCAATTCTTGGCTGTGGACGAGGCCCATAGATTGAAGAATGCTGAATCCTCGCTTTACGACTCGTTGATGCTGTTTAAAGTGGCCAACCGTTTATTGATTACCGGAACACCATTGCAAAACAACATCAAGGAGTTGGCTGCATTGTGTGACTTCTTATCGCCAGGCAAGTTTGACATTGATCACGAGATCGATTTCGACACACCAAACGATGCCCAAGAAGACTACATCAAGCACTTGCAGCAAAGCATTAAGCCCTTCATTTTAAGAAGATTGAAGAAGGACGTGGAGAAATCCTTGCCCTCCAAGTCCGAACGAATTCTTAGAGTGGAGCTTTCGGATCTTCAGACTGAATATTACCGAAACATCATCACCAAGAACTACTCTGCTTTGAATGCTGGAGTCAAGGGAGCCCAGATCTCTTTGCTTAATGTGATGAGTGAATTGAAGAAGGCTTCTAACCATCCTTACTTGTTTGATGGGTGCGAAGACAGAATTCTTGCCAGAGCAGGCTCCACTTCCCGTGACAACGTCTTGAAGGGAATCATCATGTCTTCCGGAAAGATGGTGTTGCTAGAACAGCTCTTGACACGGTTGAAGAAGGAAGGGCATCGTGTGCTTATTTTTTCGCAAATGGTGCGTATCCTTGATATTTTGGGTGACTACCTTTCGATTAAAGGCTACCAGTTCCAAAGACTTGATGGTGGAATTCCCTCCGCCCAAAGAAAAATCTCCATTGATCATTTCAATGCTCCAGACTCAAAGGATTTTGTTTTTCTTTTGTCCACTAGAGCTGGTGGTTTGGGTATCAACTTGATGACTGCCGATACTGTGATTATTTTCGACTCGGACTGGAACCCACAAGCTGACTTGCAAGCCATGGCACGTGCCCACAGAATTGGACAAAAGAAGCACGTCTCAGTCTACAGATTTGTCTCGAAAGACACAGTGGAAGAAGAGATTTTGGAAAGGGCCAGGAAGAAGATGATCTTGGAGTATGCCATCATCTCCTTGGGAATGACCGACCCCTCGGGCTCTAAAAAGAACAAGTCCGAGCCTACATCCAGTGAATTGTCTCAGATCTTGAAGTTCGGTGCGGCCAATATGTTTGCTGCGTCTGATAATCAGAAGAAATTGGAAGAATTGAATTTGGATGATGTGTTGAGTCGGGCTGAAGACCACATTACTACCCCAGATTTGGGTGAGTCTAACTTGGGTTCGGAGGAGTTCCTCAAGCAGTTTGAGGTCACAGATTATAAGGCAGATGTGGAATGGGACGATATCATTCCTCAAGAAGAGCTTACCAAGTTGAAGGAGGAGGAGATCAAGAAAGCAGAGGCTGACTACCTTAATGACCAGATTGCTATGCTGTCTAGAAGACGTGCTGCAGTTAAGAAGCTCCAGGGAGGCACACCAGACTCTTCTGCATTTGAGGATGATGACGAGGAAGAGAACGGCAGGAAAAAGGCAGCCAAGCGCAAGGCCGAGGAAAACCACGAGTTGTCCGAGAGGGAAATCAGAGGCATCTACAAGTCCATTTTGCGTGTTGGTGACTTATCTGGAAAATGGAACCAGCTTGTTGAAGACGGAAGCATCTCCAACAAAAATCCAGTGTTGATCAAACATGCCTACAATGACATCATCAACATCTCGAAGAATTTGGTGAGGGAAGAGGAGGCCAGAAGAGCCGAGGCTCTAGCCGAACTCGAAAGAAAAGCCAAAGATCTGAAGGTTCCAGGCGGTGATGGAGAGAAGATGACTGCGCTCTGGATAGCCAAGAAGAAAGAAAAGAAAGCCATTCTTTTCGAATACCAAGGAGTCAAGAACATCAATGCCGAGCTAGTCTTGACGCGTCCTCCGGACATGAAACTCCTCCTGTCGCTTATTCCTCATGACAAACCACAATCCTTCGAGCTTCCGAGGGTGCCCAAGCAAGTGCAAAACTGGAACTGCGACTGGACTCCAAAACACGATGCCATGCTTCTCTTGGGAGTGCATAAGTTCGGGTACGGAGCATGGACGCAAATCAGAGACGATCCCATACTTGGGCTACAAAACATGCTCTTCTTGGACAGCGCCCCCAAAGGAGCAGATGCCAGAGAAGCGGCTCCTGAGGCTTCCAATGGAGTCAAGCAAGAAAAAGACGACGCAGGCAAGCCGGTCAAGCGGGTGCCAGGAGCTGTTCATCTTGGAAGAAGAGTCGACTATTTATTTTTGCTTTTGCGGGGAGAAGAGGACAATACCAGTGCACCAATGATGAAGAAGAAGGTCAGAAAGATCAAACCAGAAGAGAAGAAGCTCAAACCCAAGAAATTGAACAGCCCGGAGGTCACCAAATCCGAGATGAAAATCAAGAATAACGAACAGGATTACGATGAGGACCTTGAATACAGAAGTATGGATGAAGCCTCTTGCAAGGCCATTCTCAAACCCGTGGCCAAGTCTTTGATGAAGCTACACAAGGGCAACAAGGGATTGCAGAAGCACGAGTGGGCAGAGCTTCTTAAGACGGAGTTGATCACCATCGGAGATTTCATTGAAACGCAGAGCCGGTCTTCCAACCCGAAACATTTATGGTCTTATGCTAGTCTCTACTGGCCAGCCAAAGTCCCAAGTGCAAAGATCACCGCAATGTATACTAGACTAAAATCTCAAGCAGCGAAGAAGGCTTGAGTCAATACAAAGTTATAATCGATTATTGAGTGTAGAGATCAATCTGTGTAGGTGTAGTACTAGTTATAGTGCTGATTTGAGTGCTAGTTTAAGTGTTTAGTTTCATGTAGAGAAATTATTAGTTTTCGTGAAGGATATCAAAATTACTTGCTATAGTTTCAGTACGCTTTGAATGTAGAATCTTATTCGGAATAGCACATCGTGAGAAATTGAAAGAAAAGAAAAAAAAAAATCTCCCGGGGGTGAGTCGAACACCCGATCTCAAGATAACAATTCAATTACAGTCTCGCGCCTTAGCCAGCTTGGCCACCGAGAGGTTATTGGAAAAAAAAACAATGCAGGTTTTTATCTCAACAAGTGTATTTTATTATTGGCAACCAGTTTTTTTAGGAAGAATTATTAGCAGAAATTTTAGGAGAAGTATGCATAAGGAAGAGTTACAAGTTTAGACGCTTTTAATTGATTTTTTGTGTGACGCATATTCAAGAAAAGTAAAGTCTTAACGGGTCAGGTTATCCAACATGGGTACATTCCCCCAAAATATTATTAAAAGAATTACATTTTATATAGGATGATTTTCAACAATAATACAGCCTAGAGATTCCTATTCGTGTCTTCTAGTGCTTATAATTGCTGGAAGAAAAGCCTGCGAAAGTGCGTAATACGTGCCTAAGTGACCTTGGTGTGCCAAACTAGCTTTCACGCTCAATTGTACTATAAATTTAAAATTAGCCTGTCTCACGTTTTCTGGCGAAATGTAGTGGATATTAGTTCAAGGCAAAAAAAAAAAAAAAAAAAAAAAAAAAAAAAAAAAAAAAAAAATAAAAATAAATAATAAAATAAATAATCCTTTTATTGAAAATCAAATACCACAGAAAAGATTTCCATATCCATATACAATAGCAGACGTAAACAAGTACACTCCATGAATAAGCATCACATGATAACACATGACGTTTCTGCTTTCCCTGAATTTGTTTTAAGGGGTGGTCACGACAACATCACTAAAAAATCTCTTCACTAAAATGTAACTCCCCCCCAGAAGGAACCCCCCAAATATCAGTCCATTGTGCACGTGAGGTGCAGAAGTTTTATGCGGGCAGGAGTGTTTTTCCTCAGCACCAAAATTCGCCATATCTACCATTACAATTCTAGTCCGGGAAAAAACGTGCCCAAATCTCAGGCTTTTGCAGCATCTTGGAAAAACGCGCATTGGGCATTGATGGGCCCATCGATTGCGGGCTCTGGTCACAAAACAAGCTCACGTTTGTTTAAGGCATATGTAAGAAAATATCTGCAGTGAGCAGCAGCAGCTTTGGGCTCGGTTATCCGGAGCCAGCAGACTTCAAAAAGATGAACACAAAAGTAGTATGCTCGAGTGTGCATATAAAAGCATCAGGTAGCGCAGCGTTTGTGTGGGAAAAAATTTTCCCCAAGTTACATACGTCTTTTCTTCAGAGAGATCTCCCACTACAAATCCAACTTTATTTGAAATAGCCCGAAGGCCCTGTCGCCACAGCATTCAAAGAAGTATTGAAAACCCAAAAAAATAAAAAAAAAAAACTTTTTATTCCAATAAAATAAAAAAGAGTTCAAGATGTCTGCCGACCAACTTATTAAAGACATGGACAAGTTGAACATTGAAGCTCCAGCCCAGGATGCCCCCGCCACCACTGAGACTCCTGCTGCTTCTACTGAGGAGACTACCGAGGGTGACGATGCTGTCGCTGAGACCTCTGCTTCTTTGTACGTCGGTGAGTTGAACACTTCTGTGAACGAGGCTCTCTTGTTCGAGATTTTTGCCTCTCTCGGACAAGTTTCTTCCATCAGAATCTGCCGTGACGCTGTGACCAAGAAGTCCTTGGGTTACGGTTACGTCAACTACCTCAAGCACGAGGATGGTGAAAAGGCTTTGGAGCAATTGAACTACTCCTTGATTGATGGTAGACCCTGCCGTATCATGTGGTCTCAAAGAGACCCATCCTTGAGAAGAAACGGTGACGGTAACATCTTCATCAAGAACTTGCACCCTGACATCGACAACAAGGCTTTGCACGACACCTTCTCTGCCTTTGGCCGTATCTTGTCTTGTAAGGTTGCCACCGATGAGATGGGCAACTCCAAGTGTTTCGGTTTCGTCCATTACGAGACTGCTGAGGCTGCTGAAGCTGCCATTGAGAACGTCAATGGTATGTCCTTGAACGACTTGGAGGTTTACGTCGGTAAGCACGTCTCCAGAAAGGAGAGAGAGAACAAGATGGAGGAATTGAAGGCCAACTTCACCAATGTTTTCGTCAAGAACTTTGGCACTGACTACACTGAGGACGACTTGACTGCTTTGTTCAAGCCTTACGGTGCCATCACTTCTCTCTACTTCGAGAAGGACGACGAAGGCAAGTCCAAGGGTTTCGGTTTCGTCAACTTCGAGGACCACAACGCTGCTGTCAAGGCCGTTGAGGAATTGAACAACAAGGAGATCAACGGTCAAAAGATCTACGTTGGTAGAGCACAAAAGAAGAGAGAGAGAATTGAGGAGTTGAAGAAGCAATACGAGAGCAACAGATTGGAGCAATTGTCCAAGTACCAAGGTGTTAACTTGTTCGTCAAGAACTTGGATGACAGTGTCACCTCTGAGGCTTTGGAGGAGGAGTTCAAGCCTTTCGGTACCATCACCTCCGCCAAGGTCATGGTCGACGAGGCTGGAAAGTCCAAGGGTTTCGGTTTCGTTTGCTTCTCCACTCCAGAGGAGGCTACTAAGGCTATCACTGAGATGAACCAACGTATGGTTGTTGGTAAGCCTTTGTACGTTGCTTTGGCTCAACGTAAGGACGTGAGACGTTCTCAATTGGAGCAACAAATCCACGCCCGCAACCAGATGAGAATGCAAAACGCTGCTGCTTCTGGTATGCCAGGCCAATTCATGCCACCAATGTTCTACGGTCAACAACCAGGCTTCTTCCCAGGTAACGGCAGAAACAACGGCCCATTCCCAGGACCAAACCCACAAATGATGATGCCAAGAGGCCAAATGCCACCACCTCAAGGTCAATGGCCAAGAGCTGGACCTAACGGACAACCCGTCCCAGTTTACGGCATGCCACCAGTCTTTGGAGACTTCAACGGTCCAAACGGCCGTCAACAAAGAGGCTACTTCCCAAACAACCGTAACCAAAAGGGCGGACGTCAAACCAGAGATTTGGGAGCCATCATTGCTTCTGCTCCAGCTGACCAGCAAAAGAGAATCTTGGGTGAGGAGTTGTACCCAAAGATTGTCGCCACAGGTAAGGCTCAAGAGCCCGAGGCTGCCGGTAAGATTACTGGTATGATGTTGGACTTGGACAACCAGGAGATCTTGGCATTGTTGGAGAACGACGAGTTGTTCAACAACCACTTTGAAGATGCTTTGACTGCGTACGAGGAGTACAAGAAGTCTGAGGAAGCCCAAGCTTAAATTGGTTAATGGTGTTTTCTTTACTTCGCATGAATTCTGTTGCAGCCAGGTCGTCTCAGCTCAGTTGAGAGGGACTGATTGCTATTTTTTTTTGAATGGGTAATTGGATTTGTTTTATATACCAAAAGAAAAAAAAAATTAGAAAAGCGTACTATTTGTCTGGTAGACTACAAGCTAAGAGGAAGTAAACGTAAGTACAGTCTCCAGATATATAGTAATCTTGCGCATGATACATGTCGAAAGGAAAACTGAAATACAGGTAATCAATACAGAATTTCATGTAAAAGTTTCATGTAGGAGTTTCATGTGGAAATTTCATGTAGGAATTTCTTTTATAAACCCATGCAGGACGATTCAAAAGCTTAACCTAACATTTGAGTTTGTACTGGCGTAAAACGAATTTGTCTATATAGTCTTGAGACTTCCGGAGATTTCTCCGCATATGCATAGTATGTTCGAAGGTAGCACGATTCGCGCATGGTCTGAGGCCTTGGGTGCGCATATCAGAACGTCTCCAGATCGACCACTACCATTCGACAGCAATACTTGGAACAGCATGCTGGAAAACGTCTACGATGAATTCCATACGTTTTCGGCGGACTCCACGATGGTTTCCCCATCTGCATATAAGAAAGACAAGAATAGCAAGTTGTCTGGGCGGATTTTGAACGTGGTTTCGTCGCTTCCAACGAAAATCAGCAAGAAGTTCGATAAAAAGAATGACCACTACTTCTGGGACGTGGAGCCCAAACGGGGGCAGTCTGCCTTGTCTTCGTCTCTTTTCTTTTTGCAGCAGCAAACCGAGTGGGAAAATCATATCATTGGCTGGACTGGCGAGTTGGATAACAAGACCAATAGGGCCAGTGACTTGTTCTCGGACAACATGGAGGCAGACCCCTTGTATTTGGATGAGGCCGACAAGAAAGACTTGGAACAAAAGATTTGCAGAACCTATAAGAGCGACCATGTGCACCCGGTGTGGCTCTTGAGAAAGGACCAGAACCGGTGGAGAAAGTACGCCGAGAACTATTTATGGACATTATTTCACTACATCCAGGACCAGTCGGGGGATGGCTTTGAAGAGGGAAGAGAGTGGCATGATTATGTCAAGTTCAATGATGCCTACTTACAAAAAATCAAGGCCATTTATAAGCCGGGGGATATCATCTGGATCCATGACTACTACCTACTTCTTCTCCCCCAATTGTTGCGGATGGAGTACCCTGAAGCCTACATTGGCTTATACATCCATGCACCTTTCCCTTCCTCCGAGTACTTCCGGTGCTTACCGCAAAGAACCCAATTGCTAGATGGAATGCTTGGTGCAGATAAGGTGGGGTTCCAGAACGATTCCTTCGCACGGCACTTCGTTAGTTGTTGCGCACGTATTTTGGGCCACGAAGTGACCCGCAACTCGGTCTTGGTGTACGGAACCACGGTATCGGTAGAGGCCTTACCTATTGGAATTGATGCCAAGCGAATTGAGCACGATGCCTTTTCTGGTGAATACGACATTAGCTTGAAGGTCAAGGCCCTTAGGAAGGCTTACCCTGACAAGAAGATCATCATTGGCCGTGATCGCTTGGACTTTGTGCGGGGTATCCCCCAGAAGCTCCAGGCTTTTAATATGTTCTTGCAAATGTATCCTGAATGGAGAGGCAAAGTGGTCTTGATCCAGGTCTCTTCGCCAGGCTACTCTCACAACGTGAAGGTGGAGAACAAGGTTTCGGAGTTAGTACAGCATATCAACTCTCGATTTGGGAACTTCAATTACACCCCAGTTCTTCATTATCAAATGAGAATCAATAGAGACGAATATTTGGCCTTGCTTCGTGGTGCAGACTTGGCTCTCATCACCTCGGTGAGAGATGGAATGAACACAACATCTTTGGAATTTGTTGTTTGCCAAAAGGAGAAAAAATCTCCTTTGATATTGTCCGAGTTCACAGGCACAGCCTCAGTACTTCAGGATGCTATTTTGGTCAATCCATGGGATTCCGTTGGTATTGCTAAAACCATCAACGAGTGTTTGATGATGCCAGAAGCAAAGAGAATCGGGCTCGAAAACACATTATATGAAAAGGTCACTTCCAATACCGTACAGACATGGACCCTCAACTTTTTGGATCACCTCATTGATCATACCAGCAAGACGCACCAGGCCCATTTGACCCCAACTTTGAATCGCCCTCGCTTGTACAAAGCTTATAAGGAGGCCAAGAGACGTTTATTCTTATTCGACTACGATGGTACATTAACACCTATTGTCAAGGACCCGGCCGCAGCCATTCCCTCTTCGAAGCTTCTCCAAATTGTCGATAGGTTGACTGCAGACCCCAAGAACCGGTTCTGGATTATTTCAGGGCGTGATCAGGCATTCCTCGAAAAGTGGTGGGGCTCCAAGAATGTGGGACTTTCTGCAGAGCATGGATGCTTCATGAGAGATGTGGGAGGAAAAGAGTGGCACAACCTTGCCGAGACGTTTGATATGTCATGGCAAGAGAAGGTGGAAGATGTGTTCAAGGCATACACCGAAAAGACACCAGGTTCCAATATTGAGAAGAAGAAAGTTGCTTTGACGTGGCACTACCGGAAGTCTGACCCCGAGCTAGGCAGTTTCCAGGCCGAGAAGTGTTTGAAGGAGCTCAGGGAGACTGTTGGAAAGGAATACGACGTGGAGGTGATGCCCGGAAAAGCAAACGTTGAAGTGAGACCCAAGTTCGTCAACAAGGGAGAAATTGTCAAAAGATTGGTCCTCAACCCGCATGGAGCAAAGCAAGAGGCTACTGCCACACAGTGCACGCCAAAGGAAACCCCACCTGAGGAACTTCCCGATTTCATGTTATGCTCGGGAGACGACGTGACGGATGAGGATATGTTCAAGTCGCTCATAGAAATCGAAGAGCAGTGGCACTTGCAAAACTTGCCGAAGAACATTTACGGAGCTTATGGAGTGTACCCGATTCTTGTTGGGCCAGCAGCCAAGAAAACACTTGCCACAGCGCATTTAAACAATCCCTCTCAAATCATCGATACCTTGGGTTTGTTTACAGGCAATGTGTCTTTGTTTGAAAGTGCAGGGTCCGTTGATTTGGACGACAGAGGCCATGTGGAGAATAGCCAGTCCAGTGCACTGTCTAAGCTCCGGGCTGCCGCAAGCAGAAAATCGAGGGAGCAGGCCTGAGCCAAAGGAACTTTTAATCACTTTTATTTTGTCGCCATCTCACTTATCTACGATGGTAAGTGTATAATTATGTCATGACATTTGACTAGTGTAGTAAATTGAGCTACACCCTAATTCTCGGCCGGAGTTAAGCCGGCACTAAAAATTAGCCGAGCCCGCATCATACATAAACGAGGCCGCAAGGTCCGCGGCCTTAAATTGATTGCAAACCATCTACAAGCGTATTCTCTGATATCTAGCCAAAAATGACTATAATCGGATTCTGGAAATGGGGGTTTCGTGCTGACCTCAAGCTTCATATCTCAGACAATGATAAGTCCCCCAAAATCAATAGCTCGTTGAGCTTCCATGACCTCATCACCAAGAAAGTTCCCGAGATCGATACGTCCAAGAAGTTATGGTTGAACCCGTTACTCTTCAACGGTTCTCTCCAGACTCTCTACTACGGCATGCACCAGTCCGAGACCGAGTTCCCTATCTATTATGGCCGTGAGTTGTTCAAGTACAAGGATGACGGTGTGTGCTCTTTGGACTGGGTGATGTCTCAGCCGGAATCGGCAGAGGAGTTCTCGAGACTATATAAAGAAACTCTTCCCGAGGACTCTCCAAAGCTCCACCCTCGAACCCGTTTCTTCACAGCCGAAGAACTTTCTGCAAAGACTGCACCAGCACAGACCTCCTCCACAGACCCCATCTGTGTGGTGTTCCACGGCTTGGCAGGTGGATCGCACGAACCATTAATCAGAAACTTGGCATGTGACTTGATGGACGATAAGTCCACCAACTGGGATCTCGTGGTGGTCAACTCCAGAGGCTGCTGCAGAACTAAGATCACCACAGGAAAGCTTTTCTCAGGTCTTTCAATCAGCGACGTGGAGGAAGTATTTTTGGAGTTGAAGAAACGCTTCCCCAACCGGCCCTTATATGGAGTTGGATTCTCCTTTGGGGCAGTCCTCTTGGCCAACTACTTGGGCACAGCCGGAGAAGATGCCCAGAAGGTGTTGAAAGCTGCAACTCTCATTGGGTGTCCGTGGGATATGGTAGACAGTGCTCGCCATATCGACACATCACTCACAGGCAAGTACATGCTCAACCCCAATCTTACGGTGTTTTTGAACAAGATGATCAAGAGCAATTCCAAGGAACTCAAGCAGTGGCTGCCAGAAGTATTCAATGACGAAGCTATCAAACAGGCCAGGGCTGCAAAAAAGACATACCAGTGGGACGATGTTCTCACATGCAAAACAATGGGGTTCAAGGACTCGTGGAGCTACTACCACGAAGCATCGCCCATCCGCAGGGCAGACAAGATCGCGGTGCCCACGCTCTCCATCAACTCCAGCGACGATCCTACAGTGTCAACGAACGTGCCATACGACGTGACCAAAACTAACCCATACCTTGCAATGATAAAGACCAACTTGGGAGGTCATCTAGGCTGGGTCAAGTACTCGGGAGAGTTCTGGAGTGTGGGTGCAGCCAAGGAATTTATGAACCAATTCCAGGCTCTCAGAGACTAAGTGAGAAAAGCAACCAAAATATAGAGGATACTGTTATGGTCTTTGATACATTTATGCCTAACTAAAACTATGTTCGTTGATTGTTCCTCAAAGAGAGAAACCGAAGCGGCTTAAATAACTTTGAGAGAAACGTGGCATCCAAAAACTCTCTACTAGAACAATAGTAAGGATTGTTCCAGGATATTCGAAAAGACCATCATAGTACTTCATACAACGATGGCCATCATACGGCGTTTGCAATGGCCATTGTAACAATCAGACTGAGAGGCTTCATAATACCTCCATACGCAGGGCCCTGCCTATGGTGAATCTAACAGATACCCTTGAAGAAGAAAACAATAGGAGAGGAACAGGAGAAGACATGAATAGAAGAGGAAATAGAAAAAGACATCAAGTTGAAGAAGAGATAGAACAGAAGAAATGACGAATAGAATAAATTAGTTTAGGAATAATTAGCATAGGAAATATCTGAGTAGCTAGAGTAAGAGTGTGGTTGCAGCTTATTCTACACTATATAGTGCGGCGCGTGTGAGCGAGCAACTGATCTGAATTCCGTCAAAGCGCATATTGACGGGTCGGAGCGCATAACCATCGTGCCTGATCAAAGCCGCACAGAGATGCCTGAGAATCTCGGCAAAAAGAGCAACCAAGTACACAACTACGCATGTCCAATTGAGTTCACATAGAGCCCGCTGACCATGTTCAACTCCAGTGCTTCAAGCAAAGACCTTACGTATTTTGACATTCGGCTTAAAAGCAAGGGCTTGAAGAATACCATCTTGGTCAAAGGCAATGATGCAGAGGTTGAAAACGTGCCCATCGAGGGACACGTCAAACTCCTGACCAAGCAAGATTTGCATATCCGGAAAGTCAAGTTGGTGTTGACTGGCGAATACCTTGTTGATTACTATAGTGTCTCCAAGGATCACCTGGCAGCTGGCCAAGTCACTGAGCGCAACTGTGTGTTGAAAGTCGTATGGCCCAATCTTCTTTGTTCACCCAATGGCGAGTTGCAGTTTGGTGACTATGGAGATAACTTGATCAAATATAGCAAAGCCGATAGCGCCAAGCGGTCTGTGGATAATTCTTCGGTTGATCTTAAAGGTTTGGGCAAGGAAGGCAGTCCCAAACCAGGGTCGGCACCCAAGAGACCCGGTTTCTCTTCAACCAAATCTCTGCCACATCTATTCAAAAAGGAGGAATCCTCAATCATTAAAATCCCTCGCTCTGGTGTTGACGGTACGCCCTATCCGTCCAACGGGAAAGCAACCAACGAGTCACATTCATTTCTTCTTCCCAATGGGAACTATTCTATGCCCTTTAATATTTATCTTCCATCCAATATTCCCGAGACCGTTGAGGGCTTGTCTATTGGAAAGATTCGGTACAAGTTGGAGTGCCTGGTGGAGAGAGGCCGCTTTGAGCGTGCTTTCAAGAAGTCCAGATACTTCCGAATCTGCAGAACACTTCACCCTACAAGCATGAACTTGACGGATTCCATTGAGTTCACCAATACTTGGCCCGGCAAAATCGACTTTAATGTCACCCTGCCCCGTAAGGGAGTGGCTTTGGGCACCAAAATCCCCGTCAAGCTCACCATTGTGCCTTTGATCAAAGGTCTCTCTTTCAAATCTATGTATGGTGAAGTGGTGCAGCACGCTTTTTTGACTGGCATGTGGGGTCGATCGCCTGGATTCGAGACTACAACTGACAAGGAAAAATTGGTGTTGCACCAGACAGATTATCACGATGATCACTGGGTCATTAAGGGAACATACATGGCACCATCATCTTTACGGAAGATCACACAGTCGTGCACCATGAAAAACGACTTGATATCCGTGAAACATAGACTTCGGATTCTGATCCATATCCGTAACGCAGACGGCCATGTTTCGGAGCTACGTGCTAACTTGCCTGTGATGCTATACCTAAACCCCAATCATGGCCACGTGACCACCACCCCATTGGAAGTCGACTCTACGGGAAATTTTGTCGAAGTTCCCGGTAAAGAGGTAGAGATCTTCCCAAAAAAAGAGCCCGAGAGTCCAACGGAGGAGAGCTCCGAGGAGGAGCAGCCCCAAACCGATCCTGCGGACTCGGCTCCACCTGTGTACACTAAACACACCGACGACATGATTTATGACTACTTGAGTGCAAGGACCCCGCTAGAACAGCTCCGCGGTAATGGAGGAGCAGCACCAACAATCGACAGTTACTTTGATGTGCCTATCAAAGCCAAATCGGCCGGAACATCTCCAATGCTCGACTTAAATGCACTACTGAAGATTCCAAACTACGATGAAGCCGTTGACGAAGACTCCGATGATAACGGCGATGAGCCAGCTCCACTGTACCAGCCAGGCTCCACACCAGATGGGTCTTTCGCACTGTCCCCTACATATCACCTGCCTAGCACGAGTGCACCTAGCACACAGAACAGAAACATCTCGCCGCCAAAAAAGAGAATTCTCTTTAAGAAAAAAGAGAAAAAGTGATTGCAATATAAGCCATTGCATCCACTCTATATTTTATAGGCCACCTAATTATTACTAATCCGATATGAATAAGCAGATCTAGCGTGTGTGACACCCGTGCACCTCATGGTTATTGTCCGCACCGTTCAAATGCGACACGTACAGCAAACCGTTCGCTTCTACTCCACCGAGAATGGCTACATCAGGACCAGCTTCAGGAGCGCCTAATGTCACGGGCGAAACTCAGGTGCCTCTCAATCAAACGAGGTCGCCCGTCATCATGAACGTGGCTAATTACTTGCGGTCCCACTCTGGTCTCAAAATGAGGACAGGTCTAATGAATAATAAAGAAGACGTTGATTTCTTCAGATTCAAGAGACTTCACAGAACCTTGCTTTCGGAGGAATACAAGAAGCAGAGTGCAGATGGCAAAAACCAGTTGATTCCAATCTCTAACGAGCAAGATCTAGCAAAGATCTTCATTCTGTTCATCCAAGCTCGCCTTCTTGTGCCGGTTGAAAAGTTACACTATGCGCAAATCAAGGAGGTCAAGGGCTGGAAGCCAGACAAGCAAAAACCCACATTGCGTCCAACTGGAAAAGCCACGATCGAAGCTAATCAGTATTACGCATGGCTGTACCAGAAGCCTAACCCATACATGGTTCTCTATGGATTTTTGATGGTTGCCGCCATTTTCACTGTTGTGTTGTTCCCATTGTGGCCTCGGTTCATGAGAGTGGGAGTGTGGTACTTGTCGATGGGCTGCTTGGGACTTTTGGGATTGTTCTTCGCTATGGCTTTTGTGAGATTGATTATCTTCATTGTCACGTACTTGGCTTTGCCCCAGGCATTCTGGTTGTACCCCAACTTGTTTGAAGACTGTGGATTTTTTGAGAGTTTCCAGCCTTTGTATGCCTGGAGTGAAGACAGTAGCAAGAAGGGCAAGAAGAAGAAGAAGAGCAAAAAGGTTCCTAAGGTGGAGGAAATCACTGAGACCGAGGCTATTGCTGAGGGTGAGAAGGCTTCAGGCGTTGAGGAGGCTGGTGCTGCTCGCAAGAGGACTGTTACTTTGGAGGAGGTTGAGGACAACTAAGACGTAGAGTTTGACGGTAGCATGAAAATAACGAAGATTTCATGAAGAAGCCTTTTCAAGTATCAAGTCAATTCTAATAAAAGCAAAATAAAGATTCCTATTAAGTATGGCACTGATTAAGACGTAGACGATGTTGCCATATGAAGGCTTAATCCTGCGCCTAGTGCACACGCGCTCCTATTGACCTTCCTACCCCGGATCACTTACTTTATAGGAGGCGTCTTGAAATGCTTAACGATTTATCCTTCAATCAAGACTTCACCTGTTTACTGGTCTCCACCTCGGAAGGTCACAAGATCTTCAACTGTGACCCTTTCGGTGAGTTCCATGTGCTATCCAATGCAGACAGTGATAATGGCGCCACTTTCATCTTACGAATGCTATTCTCCACGTCACTTACAATCATAGTTCCACAGTGCCATAGCAGTGTCGGCAACCGGATCTTGAAAGTGTACAATCTCAAGCAGAACCTCAAGATATGTGAGTTGACATTCCCCCTGGGGATTGTGGACTTGAAGCTCAACCGGAAACGACTCGTGGTGTTCCTAGAAATCGGCCAAATTTATATCTACGATTTGAGCAGCATCAAGCTCATAAAGGTGCTAGAAATTGAGCCCTTGGGTCTGGTGGATGGCCAAAACCCTCTCATAGCTGACCTCAGCCCGGACGATAAATCCCTATTGTTGTTACCGGTGCTGCTAGTTAATGAACAGACAGAGTTGTTCGAACTAGATACTTCTGCAGTGGATTCACAGCTACTGTCAAAACCACTAGATCCGATTATTGAGTTTACGCATAAGAACGAGGAGTCCATGCTCTCTCGTCAGAAGAGTATATCGTTAAAGGATATCAAACGGGACTCAAAGGGCTGGGTCCTTGTCTACGATACGGTGCAATTGCGCTCCCGGCTACTTTACAAGGCTCACGACTCCAGCATTGCCAAAATCTCTATCTCCACTGATAGCCGGTATATTGCCACAGCATCGAGCAAGGGTACTATTGTTCGAGTGAGCCATCTCAAATTCACTGAGGGTCACGTGAAGCCGGGTATCACTCAAATTACCAATCTTCGAAGAGGGCACAATCCAGCCAAGATTACTGCTCTCAAATTCAACCTTGATCTGACTGTCTTAGGATGTGCATCGGATAATGATACAGTCCACATCTTCAAGGTGCATGGTCGAGAGGATTATGGCGAGGGAGATGGGGAGAGCGATGGTTCCAATGAAGCGTATGCAAGTGAAGACGATTCTCGAAGCCGACTCTCGTCTCTGGAGGATCTCAACGAGAACTTGGCCAATCTTCTCATACTGAAGCAGCCCGTGGAGGCTGAACCTAAAAAGGAGTCCAAGTCCTATTTCTCCTCACTCAAGTCTGGTAAGCTCTTGAACAATCTGTACACCAAGCTGATCATGAAACGTCTTCCTTATAAAAACTACTTGGAAAATCTCATTTGGGAAAAGCCACGGCGGTCGTTTGCATTCGTAAAGTTACCTCCTAGTACAGGCAGTCTGACTAGCCATAGAATGGAGATTGGCTTTAGCAATACCGGATTGTTGATGTTGGCTTCGTATAAGAATGAAGCCTTGTATCAATTCCACATGCCATCAGAAAGCAGCCCTGATCGGAAGGAATGCAAGATGGTTCTACAGGACAGCCTTGTGATTTAGGCCTTATGGCTCGTTATTTAAGGATTGTTATTGACATGGTTATTGGCCTAATTATTCAATGTCAACAGTTGGGCTGAGTTGAAGTGCATTCTTTTCTGTGACAGTGAATTTATTGTTCGGGTATGGAAGGTTTCAAAAGTCTGTGTGCATTATTAATATTCCGCTTAATCCTTGCATTATTTCTAGCCCGCTTAATCTTATCTCCCGGAATTAATGCATATGCTATTCTCCATTGGGCCGCACTGAATCGAGAGACCCTAGAGCCGCGGAACGCATGAAACGGGGAAGCCACAGTGCAAGCCAAGCCAGAGCTAAAGAAGAGAGTTCAATGGCTTCAGTATTCTAAAACCCAACAATGATTACTCAATTGGGCGGCTACAAAAATATATATCCTACGTAAATTAGGTTCAATGGCTTTACCCCAGTGCTTACCCCATAGTCATGAGTATGGGAAAGCCGCGAAAATTTTCTCTGGTGTTTCCCCTCTCGAGATACTCTAGTACTAGCCTATATATACTCCAGAATCCCCCCACCCCAAGCCCGTCCAATATGCTATCTAAAACAAAGTGTTCTAGTATAGTTTTATTCAAAAATATCAGAATGTCCTCTACCTCTGCATACGCCGCCGATGACGTCTTGTTCTCCAACAAGAATATGGCCCGGGTCATCCATCTCAACCGTCTCAACAAGCTCAACTCCTTGAACACGTCCATGGTGTCGAAAATCACGCCTCGTCTCGTTGAGTACGCCAAGTCCGATGTGTGCAACTCCATTCTTTTGACCTCCAATTCCCCAAAGGCCCTCTGTGCTGGTGGAGATGTGGCTGAATGTGCAGCTCAAATCATCAAGGGAAACCCGGGTTATGCCTCCGACTTCTTCCAGCAGGAGTACAATTTGAACTACTTGATTGCCACTTATTCCAAGCCATACATTTCCTTTATGGACGGAATCACCATGGGTGGTGGAGTGGGACTTTCTGTCCATGCCCCATTTAGAATTGCTACAGAGAAGACCAAGTTGGCCATGCCTGAGATGGATATCGGGTTCTTCCCCGACGTGGGAACCACTTTCTTCTTGCCTCGTTTGGATGACAAGTTGGGCTACTACTATGCCTTGACGGGTGAGGTTTTGGGTGGTTATGATGCTTACATGGCCGGCTTTGCTACTCACTTCGTGCCATCGGAGAGAATCCCTAGTTTGATCTCCCGTATTTCGAACTTAAACCCTCCTGTGGTTAACAACACCAAGGACGAAGCTTCTAACTTGAACAACCAGAAGGACTACTTCTTCCAAGTTAATTCCATCATTGAAGAGTTCACCGAGACGAAGTTCCCTGAGTCCTACAAATTCCACTTGAGCCCCGAGCAAATCAGCCTCATCAACTCTGCATTCTCCAAGCCTGATTTTGATTCCGTTTTGGACACTTTCAAAAACGCAGACACTGAGTTCGGTACCAAGACTTTTGAAAGATTGTCTGCCAAGTCCCCTACTTGTATCCGCGTTGCCTTTGAGTTGATGAATCAAGGACTGAAGAACTCCATCCGCGAACAATTGGAATTGGAGTTGATCACGGCCACCAACATGATGAATGCTAAGCCTGAGGTTAACGACTTCGTCAAAGGTGTCAAGCACAAGCTCATTGATAAAATCAAAGAACCTAATTTGCCACAGTGGACCGAACTTGATGTGTCCCGTGTGACGAAGCTTACATCGAGATCCATCCATACATCCAAGCTTGAGACTCCTCTTCTAAAAAGATTTTTTGGAATCAACTTCAAGAACTACATCTTCAACATGGGCTTGCCAACTAATGGCGAGATCCACGACTACATTGTTGGTAAAGATGGGCTGAATAGATCCTACTTGCCAACCCCTAATGAAGTCGTTAAGCATTTTACATCTAAGACGCACAACAAGCTCGGTGTACAAGAGAAGGTGGAAAGAGTGTTGGCAGTCCATGGAGATACCTCCAAGTATGACGACAAGTATGTTTCTTGGAAACAATAATTGTATATAGTGACAGGTCAGAGTGTTCAATATAATGTCATCTGATTAATTTTGGCGTCTATTAAGAATTTCACTTGAACTTCTCCACAACATAATCCTCGCCCAATTCTTCGTAGTCTGCTTTCGAGACAAACCAGTTATCGAGAGCAATGCCCACGGTACTCGAATCTTCTTCGACGTTTTCCCTTAGCATATTGGCCAAATTGGCTGCACCCAACCAAGCACCGAATTTCTTGTCAAAAGTGTCGTTGATGTCACCCATAGAATGGTTTCTCAATGGTGAGATGTACAATTTGTACGAGCCTGTGATCATGTAGTTTGGCAAAACCTGGGGTGCAAGTCGACTTAGGTCTCCGCAAATTCTATCACTCATACCTGGGATCAAAGAGCCTCCTCCGGTGATGAGAGTGTTATGGAAGAGCTGACGCAAGATTTCGTTGAAACGAGAATTGGATGTAGAGTTTTGGTTTTCGTTTGCAACTGAAGCCATGAAGTTGGCCTCCAAGTTTTTAATGGCGTAGATAATCAAGTTCGATAATCCATGAGTGCCTGGGAGGTCAAACGTCGGCTCTGGAAGACTAATACCTGGAAGTTGGTAGACACTTGGAGCAAAGAGGGGCTCAGAGAGCATCGAAAGATCTTGGTTATTGTAAGACACGTGAGAGCCATTTGGCAATTGGTAGGAAGCTGGGTGCTGATGCTGAATCTGCAGGGAATAGTAAGCGTTCGAGGCAGGTACTCCAGGAGGGGCTTCATTCAAATGAAGCATGGTCTGCTTGAAGTTGCTCAAAAGGTTGTGGGTAACGTGGTATTGCTTGAAAGACTCGGAAGCATTACCTGCGTACTTTGGGGGCAAAAGGTAGTCTAGCGAGCCGGAGTGACCTTCGACTTTAGACTCTAAGCTGCGCAAGCAGTGCAAATTCACGAATTCACCAGCATACTTAGAATGAACTGTACACTTCAGCTGTATTATACCATCTAAAATGGGCGTCACTGATGTCACAGAGCTTCCGATATCGATGACCAAACCACTGGATCTTCCCATGTGGTATAGTTGACTGAGCGGGGTCTTGACAATGGAGAAAAGCGGCACTTTCAACGACTCGAACGCAATTTGAGCCATGGAAGCCTTGTTTTTGTTGGTGTTCCAAACAGGTTCCGTAACCATCAATGGGTATTCCTCAGAAGAAACGCTATTTCCGCCATCCAAGTTGTCGAATGCATATTGCCAGTTGTGTCTAAGGCCCTCGGTATTGTAAGGGATTCCATTATCCATGATAGTCATGATTTCATCGTTGGGATGCTTGTCAATGTTTTCATCGCCGAAAATATAGTTTTGGGATGAGTCTATTGCGTACTTGGAATTGAATACAAGCGACGGTAAATCCTCCAGGGCGAACCCTGCTCTGGTGGTGTCAGAGCCATTGTCAATGACGACAGGTGATAAACTGTTGACCATGTTGTGTGCTGTGGATGATAATGTTCTGCTGATCAGTTTATTCCAAGCTGTATACCAGTAAGCAACTTCACAGTGAGATGGTCCAGTCTTCAAGTTGAAGGTTATGTTTTTCTCTGGTGCGTCGTCCCAACGCGCGAGAGTGTGGTGCACGGGTCTAAGTGGCCCTCCTCCAATCTTCTTTTCTACAGTGGTATAAATAGGGGGCAGAGATGTCATTAAATTGTTATGGCAAATATTTGCATTCAATGCGGGTAATTATCAAGAGAAATATTTATTATTTGTAATTTTATTTCTGGGTGCAAGTCTTGTGACGTAGTAGTTCACATGTAAACCTCGGTGTAGTCTTAGTTACTTAGCAAGAAAGCTGTTCACGTCCTTTGGCGAATATTTCTTGTGAAGTCATGATAAGTTTGTATTGAGAGTGTTTATTAACAATGACTTTGTAATATTAGTTATGTGTAATTCTATTCTATATACTCTACCACACGTAGTTCTCACTTTGGTAGGTGATGAGAAGGTTCAGGCCGACATCCATCTCATGGCACACGGCCGTTTGCACCTCGAGGTCCATGCTGCCTGGTCCGCAAGAGATGTATTTAAGATGACTTTTGCCCTGATCCAAAGCAGTGGCTTTTGTCTCCTTGATCCATTCGACTATATTAGGCCGCTCTCCCAAGATTGTCAAGTACTTGTATGTCTTTTCAAAAGATGTGCAATCTTCACTGAAGCCTCGGGTTAAAAACACTCTCACCTCGGTTCCCAGTTCCATTAGAAGAGTGAGGTCCTTGTGATAGTATTCGACATCTTCAAGGTTATTCACGGACCAAAAGAGTGTAGATCCCAAGGGCTTCAGGAAAAGTGTTGGCAAGAGGGCACTAAGGCCCACACCTCCAGCAATGGCAACAACGGCATCATCTTTTTCATGTACAGCAACTCCATTGCCATAAGGTCCTTCAATCAACAGCCACATCTCCAAATAACCCTTTTCATTGCTGGCTAGCCTGGCCAATGTTTTGGTGGATCCCTTTTTAATCCGTAAGTATATGGAAAATGCATCAGAAGGCTCCCGGGGTGACGTCACAATAGTGTAAGGGTGGCTTTGGAAACACTGATACCAGATAGGCCAATGGTAGAAGCTGATAAACACGTGGGATCCGGGCTTGTAGAACGTCTCGAAAAGTATAGACTTCTCCACCCTCAACT
Source organism: Metschnikowia continentalis (assembly GCA_002370835.1). Taxonomy (NCBI): domain Eukaryota; kingdom Fungi; phylum Ascomycota; class Pichiomycetes; order Serinales; family Metschnikowiaceae; genus Metschnikowia; species Metschnikowia continentalis. The sequence goes on along the minus strand of NLAO01002068.1, from coordinate 285,562 downwards.
TCACCACTTTATCATCCACGACCTGTACTTTGACCCGAGAAAAGCCACGGTTGATGAAGAAGGTCTTAAAGAATCTCACTGCTCTGTCATAGGCCGTCAAAGCAATAATGGAATACACCCATCCCATCCAGCCCAATGTAATGCAGTGATACCACATAGCAACAATGAAGAGCCAGCCCATAATTTTATGGAGCCACACAAAGACCTCATACATGGCATTCCGGATGAAACCAATACTTTGACCCAACAAGATGAAAAGCAACAGCGTTCCAGCAATGCCCCATCTCCAATAGTCATCCATGGCCCACATTGCGTAACCTCCCGAGCGTATAGCATAGGCAGTCCAGACTGACGAGTGCACTAGAGCTTCAAGAGCCATAATAATGGCCACAAACTTGTGGTACTTGATGAACACGGCCTGCGGAAGACCTGTCAAGAAGCAGAACGGGTTGTTGCGGAGACCAAAACAGTATACCACAGGCATGAGAGAAAAGGCAATGATTCCACTTCTGTAACCGATCAAATCAAGCGTGAGGAAGTACCTATCACTGATATACACGTTGGGAAGGGTCACGGTGTATGATAAGCATGTGGATAAAACAGCTTGGATAGTAAATAATGCCATGAGGAGAAGGTCAATTCGGTTGAGATCGGAAATGCCTGCTGGCTGCATAAGATATTTTTGATAGAACTGTTTTGTTCTTTTCCCGAAAAGTGGGATTCTATAGTAATTCCATAAGAAGTTCAGAGCACTAAGTATGGCAATAAATGCGCCCCAGAATAAGACAAGGCCCCAGCCTAGCCATTGGGTCTTGAACACATGATGGTTGATTTGGTCGAAAGAAGACCTGTAGATTGCATAATCCGTCTTGTTCACGGACAATGTAGAGTGAATGGGAGTAGAAACATTCAATGGTGGTGACTGCAAGTAATGGGTCGCATTGTCAGACCATGCCTCGATCTGGTCCACAGTGAAGTGGAGATGCGCCTTTTGTAGGCACCGAGTGGCCAAGTGCTTCCAAGCATGCACCACCTCCTGGCGGTCGCCCCCCTGAGACGCCATACAATTAGAAACAGACCCGAGCCAGTCCACGCTTCGGCATCGGCACATATACATGGCATGGCCTTGGCCTGTGCCTCCACAACCCCAATCAAAGCCTTTCATGTAGTATATGCAAGAGGAGGCAAGAGCAGAGTCGATGACGACCAAGGCGGACGCCAGCACGAGGAACCATAAGTAAAGCCAAAGCTTAATCATAACCAAAGAACTTTTTGCAGCCTTTTAAAACGATAGGGAAGGTTCGGTTTAAGTATCTTTCATCAGTCCAGTATGTCGATGCACTAGTACACAGGAACAGTGAAATGAGCATTTAAGTGCGCTTCTTTGGTCGACAACGAACATTCTATGTACACACCAGTGCGGGTGAGAGCATTTAAATTCTGAGAACGGAAAAGGCTCCAGATCTGACAAGTCTTTGCGTCGCCCATTTGACACAACACGAGCGGGGTCCGCGATTATGGCTCTGTGATTATAGGTCTGTAATTATGGGTTTATACCGAGAATATAAGTATCAGAGTATGGGCCAGGATTACGGGCAAGGATTTAAAACATAGAGAATATTTGAAAGCGCAAAATTTCTCGAGATATCTCGTGTCCCAGTACTTGCTATACTCTACCTTGCGCTTTGGTTCTGGCCTTACTCCAAAGCTTCGCACCTCCAGTAGGGCGAGATCATAAAAATGCTGTAAAGGATGCTTCGGGAACTAAGTTCCGCATGAGATTCAGCTCTATCTTATCGGTAATGTGCTCATTAGCTATAAATTAACTTGCTCTATAAACTTGCTCAACATCGAGTGTCTGCATAAATCACTGTATTATAGTCTATGCACTTAAGTATCAAACTAAAAAGCTCTAAAAAATCCCTCAGAAAGCTCTCAAAAAGCTCCCAAAAAGTACGCAAAATTTACTTCTCATTAAAGTTTTGTAAGTGCTGTTAGTGCTCTTTGCTATCTTCAGTTTACGCGGCCTCTCCGAAAGAAGTGTGTACTAGTGAGCATACTCCGATCCAAAAAGATCTGCGATATTCAGAATTCAGTAAGAATTGCACTAAACTGTAAACTCCTACGCATTAGTCATCTTACTACACAATATCACAGTTTAGAAAATCACATCTTACTGTTATGTTTTTTAATACATTTATTGCCTAAACTTGTATTCGTTGATGGTTCCTCAAGAGAGGAACCGAGGTGGCTTATATAACTTTGAGAGAAACTCGTTACCGAAAAGCTCTCTACCAGAACAATGGTAAGGATTGTTCTGGAATATTCGAAAGGAGCCATCGGAGCACTTCGTGCATAGATGGACAAACGCCGTATCACTATTGTAACAATCGGACTGAGAGGCTTCATAATACCTTCATAGGCACGGTCCTACCTATGGCGGATCTAACACTTACAACCCTATTACAACCCTCTTACTAAAACACACTCAAAGAAATGTCTTACAAAATCATACACCACTGTATACACTGAGCTCTGAAATCCCAATATTCACAGTGTGCCTAGAATTGGTGTTGATTATGTGAGTGAGTTCATCATAAGGTAGCCACTCAAACGCAGCCACTATTAAAGGCGCAATCCATAACTGGGCGCAACTAGGTTGCTAACACTAGTCACGTGGCTGAGCCGTTGGCGTGGCTTAGGCGCGCCTGGCTGTTCTCTTATCCATGACGTCTGGGGTGGATTGTCCCCTCTCCTGTAAGCCTGCGAACAAAGGACAACTCACCTCTTAATCTGCGTCTAGGGGAACACCCTGGCACAGCGCAGAAGAATTATATTAAATACGATAAGCGTACAATTGCTACTTATCTTGGCATTCACTACTGTTGTAATTGAAACACCTGTCTAAATGCTTTTGCACTCGACAATTCTTTTGGAAATCGATATGCTTTTAAGAATTTTTTTTTTTTTGAAAAAATACTTTGACTCAAGCCGTACGATTTTCTCTGTATTAGCTTCAAAAGAAAATTGCACCACCCGGCTTACACACTAGCGGGGCACTATTACTAATCTAATTTCACAAGTTGCATTAAGATCCGAACACGCATTAAGAGGCGCGTCACGTGAGCGCCTTTCTTCCACCGTGTTCTTCTCACGCGCAAGGTATATAACCTCCACTTCTCCACCTTTTCCATTTTTCCTCTTAACAGCACACTCCGCAATGCAGTTCTGGAAATTTTCATCGCAAGCTCTTGCCACCATCCTCGCATCGCTCTCCGTCGTCTCCGCCAGTGGCCCAAGTGAGGGTAGCGCTATTGCTGACCCAAACTCCGCCGTGGTCAAGTTAACCGCTAAGACCTTCAAAGACTTTTTAGACGAGAACCCCTTGGTTTTGACCGAGTTCTTCGCCCCATGGTGCGGTTACTGTAAGAGTTTGGGTCCCGAGATCTCCAAGGCCGCCGACTCGTTGGCTGAGACTCACCCTAACATCAGAGTCGCTCAAGTTGACTGTACCGAAGAAACTGAGTTGTGTCAACAGCACGAGATCAAGGGTTACCCAACCATGAAGGTCATGAAGGGTGCTTACCAAAAGCCAACCGACTACGACGGTCCTCGTGAGGCTACTGGTATTGTTGACTACATGATCAAGCTCTCTTCACCACCTGTTCAGATTGTTAAGGACGTTGACCAATTTATTGAGGACATCAAGTCCGAGACTGCGCCATACTTCGTGCAAATTCTCCCAGCCGCTTCTCACAAGGGATCCAAGGAGTCCAACGCTACCTACGGTGACGTTGCTTTCGCCGAGAGAACTCACATGAACTTCTACTCTCTTGAGGACGACAAATCTATTGCCAAGTTCAACAAGTTGGTGAATGTCAACCTTTCTGGAAAGAAGCCCAAATACTTGGTTATCCAGCCTAACGAATTGGATGACGTGAGAGTGTTTTCTGGTGATAAAGTGACCAAGGAGTCTTTGACCGAGTGGTCCACCAACGCCAAGATTCCTAATTTCGGTGACATCAACAGAGACACATACATGATCTACATGGGCTCTACTTTGCCATTGGGTTACTACTTCTACAACACCACCGAAGAGAGAGCTGACAAGGCCGAGTTTTTCGAGAAGTTGGGTAAGAAGTTGCGTGGAAAGATGAACTTTGTTGGTTTGGATGCCACTCAATTCGGCCGTCATGCAGAGATCTTGAATATGAACCCTGAATCCGTGCCATTGTTCGCCATTCAAGACAACTCCAACGGAAGAAAGTACGGTATTAACCAAACTGAACACCCAGACCCATCTACTGACACCATCAAAGAGTTTGTTGACAAATTCTTGGCTGGTGAAGCCAAGCCTCTAATTAAGTCTGAGGAATTGCCAACTGAAGAAGAGATCAGCGCCAGAGCTGTTAAAAAATTGGTGGCTCACAACTACCAGGAGACTATTTCTGACCTTTCTAAAGACGTCTTTGTCAAGTACTATGCTCCATGGTGTGGTCACTGCAAGAAGTTGGCTCCAATTTGGGAAGAATTGGCAGAAATCTTCAAGCCTTCTGACGTTGTCATTGCTGATGTTGACCACACGCTTAACGACGTTGACACTCCAGTTGCCATTGAGGGTTACCCAACTCTTATCTTCTACCCAGCCAATGGTGAGATCGACCCTAAGAGCGGAATGAGAGTTGGTTACGTGTACGACAAGCAGAGAGATTTGGAGAACCTTCTTGAATACGTCGGCCTCAAGGGTACTTCTGGTGCCGCTATTGATGCCTTGAAGGAAGCTGCCGAAAAGGCCAAGAAGGTTGTCAAGGAATCCAAGGAGGCAGTCGTTGGAAAAGATGAAGAGGAGGAAGCTGATGAAGAAAGCCACGATGAGTTGTAAGTTAGCTATTAATTATGTCGATTTGTATACTGATTTGTACAATTAACGCTCTGTAGATAGAAATAATATCACTTTTTTGGGCCCCAGATTTTCACGAGTTTATCATCTCCCACAGAACACCAATACTTACCATAGTCGGGCCCTTGGTCCAGTTTATAAAACCTGTTCCAGTCCACCGAATTGCATAGTCCCTCATGGCCCTTCAAACGAGTGATAAGCTGGCCATTCCTCGCTTTCCAAATGTAAATGTGGCCATCATCACTGCCACTAAGAACAAGCTCCTCCCTCATACTATCGGTGGTGAGATAGCCAAAGCAAGACCTCACGATGTATATAGATTGACTCTGGCCAAAGAACTTTTGTTTCAAGAATGGCTTTTCGTAGCTGGCCAATGGGGAGATGTCCCAAACTTGAAGCTCCTCAGGTGCAATACTCAAAAGCATGTAGTTACCATCGGCGGAAATATTGCAAGATGTGATTCGCCCATTGAGACTCAACAGAGCAAATCTTGAAGTGGTTGCGGAAGGATCAAAAAGATCTGGGATTTTGTAGAAAAACACCTGCTTGTCATTATTGGCTGTCACCAACACCTTGCCATTGGGAGTGATTGCAAAATCATTGATTCGGTTAAATTGGCTGGCTCCATTTCCTGAAGCATTGTTTCCATCTGCGTTCAGCAGAGTTGCCTCTTCAGCAGAAGCTGCCGCGGCTTCTTCAGCACTAAGAGCATTCTGCGATGTCTTCACATTTGTGTCTTCACCTAAAATGGCCAGCCACTCGTCGGCATCACTGTAAAAGTCAAGTATTTCAGTTCCATCAATGGAAAACACCTTAAGGACTTTATCCGGAGAGCCCACAATGAAATGAGGTGCTTGATGCTTTCCGTAGTTGAGAAACTCGCAAGGCCAAGTTCTCAAGCGTTCGCCGAGAGTAAAACACGAGACAAGCTCTACGTTTTCACAGTTAAACATAGAACGCGTGACTCGCTTTGACAGTGATAAGTTCTCAATCTTCCAAACTCGGATAACAGTATCGAGACAACATGTCACAATGTATCTTTCGAAAGGATCCCACGAAAAGTAAATAATACCTTTCTTTTTATCCATTAATGGCTTATGGGACGTTTCAACAAAGGCCCGCGCTTCATCTTCAGGACTAGCAACTAGCTCAGCAACTAGCTTGAAGTTATCTGTCACATCATAGATCAAACAGCTTCCATCAAGAGATCCAGTAGCCAAGAAGTTTCCTGAGGGCGAGAATCGAGTAAACCAAACTTCATCAGTGTGCTTGTTCAATGAATATAGTAAATGGATTGGAAGGTCATCCCTTGTTGCATCCAGTGCTTTATACTTGCCGTCTGTAAGAGGATGGCTTGAATCCTCTATACGAGGAGGCAAATAATAAAGGGATTTGTTGGCTTCCTGAGCATATTCATTTTTGAGCAAGTCATGCAAAAAGTTGTCTGGGATTCTCGTATCTTGTACGGTAAGGGGCTTCAAGCTAGTGGGAGCAAATTCCTCAATGCACTTCAATACGGTCTGCAAGTATGCCTCCTTGAGGACCCGCAAGGCGATGGAGTTGGAGATTTCGTCATCAGCACCAATTATGGAAACTTCGCTATTCAATAAGATCTCGGATTTGAAAATCAGGGACCTTATATTTTCCCGGGAGGGAGGATTCAAAACTAGGGGTAAAAGTAGCGAGTACTCACCACCTTTAGAGAGGCTCTTCAAGAAGGAAGGAAGCAGGCGAACATTCAAATCTCCAATAAGATTCGACATGCGGTGATTTAGAAGGCCGAATATGTAGTCAATCGGGCTTTCGGGGGTAATTCCAAGAGCGAACATGAGAACTTGCTCGATAAACAGGAACCTAAGCGTCAAGTAAGTGAGCACATTTTTGTCCTGAGCACTGAGTTGGGCAGCCAATTTCGCGAGCTCGCTAGAAGAATCCGAGTGAGTTGTATTGGTGCCATCAATAATAGAGAGAATTCCAGCGTAGTCGCCAGCGTCCACTAGAGTCTGGAGATTGGCCTCATACTCTCTCTGTAGCGATATGGAATCCGTTAATAGCCGTTGGGATAGAACACTGGAAACATCGGGATATCCCAATTCTACGAGCGATTTTTGTATGAGTTTCAATTGGTATTCTTTGGACATGATAGTTTGTAGATCAGATCTCAGATAGCGCAAGCGATTTGTGAGATTCGCTCCCTGTGTATCATCAACACAAGGGGAAACCTGTACATTTTAATTTTGCAACTGGGCGCGCCCCAAGCCCTCCAGTCTTCCCCCAGTCTTGTAGTTTACACAGTCTCAATACCCTCAAAGTGGACAGCTCACGCAGCACTAGACACTTCAGGCATACCAGAAAACAGACACTCCAGACATAATTGAATGGAGATGCTGGTCAAAAGTCTTGGCTACCAAGAATACGTATTTTTTCTAATACTCTTGAATCCTGGTGATAAATTCTACATGCCATCATACAGTCCACATCATTTTCAGTGCATTCTACATTTTGGTTAGTGTGGATAAAGTGGGTACATGAAAGTAAACTTAGACTCTTAAAGCAGCGAACACGTTCTCGCGCGGAAACGGCTCCCTCCGCAGCAGCAGCAGCAAGAGAAGCACAGCAGCACGTCATTCCAAATACCGATAAGCTCGAACGACCCAATCCTTGGCGATAACCTCAATTAATCCGAGCTCGTGTTTTGAATGGGTGGCGTTTGGCCGAGTTGCCCGCGCCTTCATGCAAGATTACGTAAGCACACTCTCCTTCGAAGCAGCCGTTCGAACTAACGCTACCACGCGGCCCAATGAGTAATGACCACCACGCACCGCGAGATTTATCTACTTCAAGTGCATCATGGAGCCTACAGTTCCGTCTCACCGTCTACCAGTTCCATTCCCACTCTAGTACGGTCTAGACTAATAGTTATGCCTGGCTATTGTGTGTACGAAGCAGTAGCCAAGTCTAAAATTAGAGCCAAGCCTAGAAAAAGGGCTAGGACTGTTATCTGTCCGATAGAATCTCGTATACCCATCAAATGTGTATTCTATCTGTTTGCGTGACTCAGATCAAATTCCGTCGCCCTTAACCCATATCTTCAGTCACATGTCGCTCAGCCTTTCCATAAATGCACGAACTTATTTCACTGAGCGCGAATTTAATGCGGGGCCTCCCAGAGGCAATTTCTCGCTTGTTGGTGAGAAGACTTTAGGGGCTATAACTAAACTTACGACTCCAGAAAAGTGCGAAAGTTCCATTTATATCCGACGTAGCTTGGTGCCAATATTTAGATTGTCTATAACCTTATTTGACTCGAGAATCACCCATACACTCCCAACCTCCTTTTTTGGACCTGCAGATAAGCACATATAGCCGCTTATTTTTGTACCTAGACACATGGCAACACCCTGATATTCCGTGCTATTGTTCTCTCTTTCGAATTGACTCATCGTCTTGTTAAAGACAAGAACCTCATTGAAGCAAGTCACTTAGAGAAAAATCCACCTAGGACTTTGCCATCTTCATATCCTTTCATCCAACTACGCCCCTTCTAGATCGAAGCCATGGCCCGCCCGCGTGGTAGATCTACCAGATACAATGTCTGCGAGTTCTGCAGAAAGAGAAAGGTCAAGTGTGATAAAGGTGTTCCTTGTTCCGCGTGTGTCAAATATGGCAACCCTATATGTGAGTACCAACGCGATCTGGGGTCCAAACTGGATGTGGGAGAGGATAGTCGATATGGCTCAATGATGCAAATCGCTCCACCAGCTAAAAGGAAGAAGAGTCCTTCTTCATCCACGTCTCTCTCCAGTCCCAATCAAAGTACCTCTGCATCGGGGAGCAATATGGCCATAGAGCTAGAGTACCTTAAAAGGCAAGTTTCTTTGTTGGAGAAGTCTGTTTCCTCGACTGACAAGCTTAGCGTGCATCGCGGAGACCATCCTATCTGGAGATACCCAGACACTGAAGACATCACACATTTGGTTGGAGATTATCCGTGTCTATCTGACTCACAGTATTTCTCGTTCCAAAATTCATACGTGCCTTTCATTGCCATGGGACAGTCCAACGTGCGCCATTATTATCCTTTGAATTGGGTCTCCCTTATAAAGCTTGATGCGGCTCTTTCGCCCATGTTGGCCTACAAGAACATGAACAAAAAGAAGAGAGTAAATTTCTTGAGACTACAGCATGATGGGTCTCCAGCAGAGACTGTTTTCGACAAAAAGTTGCTGGAATTTATCGATGAAGACACTGATTTCGAAACCAGCGGCACGAAAAAAATATCCAGTCAATTGAATCAGAGAGCTAAAGTTGTGGGTATGACTATTTTCGAGGGCAACTTAGATGCAGAAAACAATGTTGTGTCGAAAGCGCTACTAGTGCTTCCAACTAAGAAAGTCATCTGGCTCTTAATTGACCGTTTTTTTGCACGAGTGTATCCATTTTACCCATTTTTGGATCAATTCGATTTCGAGGGTCAAGTCACGCAGATCTTAGGCTCCGCTGATCGTGATCACGTTAAAGTCACTCAGCTTCATATCAAAAAGAAGATTCATCTCGTCAACCTCGGAATCCTACTTTTGGTGTTACGTTTTGCCCACTTGACTTTGTTCTGTAATGATATTGCAGTCAACGAGGCAGCTTTTACTTCAAATGACCCGAGTTTCGAAGCACAGCAACTCAAATTCCTCATGAACAATCCAGTTGATATTGACGTTGTTTATGTATCTCAGCAATGTTTGGGTCACTTGGGCTACCTTCGTTATGCCAACCTTGCCATATTACAGTTGTGCCTCTACCTCAAATTGTACAATGCATATGCTCCCGAAAACGGCGAAGGTGCTGACGATTCGAACACTCGCGGCTACACTTCACAACTTATAGACATCGCCAGAAATCTCGGTTTACACAGAGAACCAGACAATTTCCGGGTGAAAATTAGAGACGAAAGAACCAACAATTTGAGCAGAAAGATTTGGTGGTTTTTGGTCATGCATGATATGACTGGAGCTCTAACGAATGGTAATTCTCTTGTCATCAAAAGATGTGAGTTTGATACTAGAACTCCGTATCACAAGCCCGGCAATGAAAACAATCGGGATAAGTGTCTTGAAAACCAGCTCGCCAAATGCTACGCAGATTTTGTCTGCTGCTATGGCAGGGTCGTGAAAGTAGTGGATGGCATTTGTGATCTTACTGCACCCATAAGAATGCGTGATTTGTGTGCCAACCTTTCTGACTTGGAGAAAAGTTTTGTGTCATACTTGGAAGGTTGGACTGCTGACTACATGGTGGATAGTCCTACTACGCTGCTTGAATTTTCAAAGGCCATTCAAACAAAGGTTGGATTTGAATCACGGTTTTTTGTCGTCAGTATCTGTCACCACTTCTTTAATTACTACGAGAAGATGGATCAGATGGATTTGGCATACTTTTATTTGAAAAAGATTATTGCAGTGGCAATTTACAAGATGATGCCGTTCTACGACAATTTCGTTAACAAAGGTTCCGAGACCTTCAAGAACACAACCGAAATGTGCATTACACCGTCCTACCAAACCTTGGTACACAAGTGTACTATCATCGTTCACGGCATTTTGATCCGAGCCCGTTTTTCCATTATGCAATGTGAAGGCCTGCCCACGCACCTCAATGATTTGGCCACGAATAGTCATTACAAGAAGCGATATCAGCTCTTGGTGGATACGTGGGACCATTGCAACATCTGCTTGAAAGTATTCTTGGCACACATGCAAAAGCTTGGGTCCCGGTACTTCTACAGTTGGAGGTATTCGAAGGTGCAAGAAAGATTACGTCAAATTAGGTCCGGAACCGAGTTTTATTTGAGCTGGTGCAAAGGCAAAGAGACATATATGAAATTGTCTAATGAAATGCTTGAGGACCTTAATGACATGCTTCGCAACTCTCTAGAGGAGGTGAACAACAAGCAAACAAACGACGAAAATGGCAACGTGCAGGCTTCGGAGACCCAGCTGTCTCACAGCGTGGGCACGGACCAACAAAGCACGCCATTCGGAATGAGTTTCAACTCTCCAGTCACTACAAATCCTACGCCTCCATTCAGCGAAACCGCAACAAATTCAGACACCCTCTGGCTACAGCTCCTCAGCATGAAGCCAGAGATGAACAAGTCGTCATACCAAGGTCAGACACTGCCATTTGATTTTCCATTAGACAACAATGGGTTCAATCATGTTGCTGAGTACGACGAAGCTGCGGAATTTTTACCAGATGACCCGGTTGCAGGTGCTTCGTTTATGGAGAACTTGTTCGGAGACAACTTCTGGTACGCAGTTTGATTTTAGACCACTAAAGCTTTCTCTGTATATATTTAGACTTTTAGTTGAGCAGACCAAATGTACAAATGCTCAGATTTAAGAAGTAGGTAGTTATGGGATGCTGACACGGCCTGCACTGACACCACCTCTGACATACTGGCGAGCTCATATAGAATGAGAGGGTTGATATGAGATACTGTATAGGAGTATAGTTTGGAGTCGAAAAGCTCCGATACTGGCTCCAAACGAGGAGTCTCGTACATCAGTGTGGCTGCAACGTGGGTATTGGTTCTATCAGGTAGCGCATTCAAATGCACCAATGAAAGGAACTCATATAGCTCGTCCCTATCCTCAGGATCCAATTTCTCCAATAGTTCAGCCTCAACTTTATCCACTACCGGCGTTGTAAGGTGATGTAACTGGAACCTCTTCTTTTCATGCAAATTAATAGTTGTAGATTTTAAATTAATAGTTGTAGATTTCAACACGTCCATGTCGCTGATGATATCTACAGTGGACTTGGCAAACACACTGGTGCACAAATATTCAAAGTCCTTATAGTATTTCTCTCCTCGTTCAATGGTGGCCTCATAAACAGTTTCGATGTCCACAGAGCCCTTAAACGGCTGCTTTTTCTTGAACTTGATGTGTCTTCCAATGTACGAGTGGTGGAAGTAAGTGTGGTCATCGAGAGTGACGAGTATGTGCTTTGGAGAGGCGGAACTAAACACAAGCTTGCATTTTTCGCTTTGAGCAGTGACACTATAAAATTTGGATGCTAATTCTGCCAAGGCATCAAAAATCTCTAGTGGTGCTCCGGTTTCACATCTTTGGTAGAAGGTATGGCTGAGAAGCTCATCTAGCTGGGCCTGTAGGTTGGGGGATTTGGAGATGACCGATATAAACTTGAGAGGACTTTCGATGTGATCTGGCAACTCATCTTGCAGGAAAGTAAGTGACATGGTCTAACAATGACTATAAGTAACGTCTATTTGTATGTCCTGTTGTGTATGTCTGAAAGGATGAATCTATATGTAGTCTATTGATAAAGTTGAAGGTAATGTATGTAAACTGAGCAGATGCGCACTGCGACTTGAGATGGTCTACACTTTTGCCTAAAATGGTGATGATTGATAAGAAACTACCAATTGGCGATATTCTTCTCGGCTTCACCGAAAACAGAGTTTCCACCGTTTTCTACCGAAACAACATAATTCTGCCAGTCTTCAAACACCTCCACCTTGCCTGATTCATCATAGTACTCAGAAAGATTCTTCTTTAAGAATGTCTTGCAATACTCGTCGATGATCTCGAAGTCCAATAAGAACGCATCGTGACCCTCAGGCGAATCGAGTGTTTTGAACACATTGTTCTTGATGTGCTTGGCCAAAAGTTGCTGCTCCCCATACGTAAAGAGCCCATCGGAGGTGATACCAATGATCAAATGGGGCAGTTCAAGGCTTTGGAGATACTCGGGAAGTGGGTCTTCTTTCACCTCGCAGTCAAGCTTGCCTCGCGTGAGGTCATGGGTGTCTAGCTTCCGACTAATTGAGATGTAGCAATTGGCATCGAACCGCGCCACAAACTTCTCTCCTTGATATCTTAAGTATGACTGAGCTGTGTAGTAGGTCTGTGGCTTATCGGAGTCCACTGACGACACAGAGTTGCTGGATAATCTTCTGGACGAGCGAGCTCCATCGTTGTGTTTAAGCCAGTTCTCTTCATCCTTATTCTTGGGAAGCCTGTAGCCCTCTTGGTTCTGCTTGGGGCTGTTCTTGGAGGCCAAGTTTCGGCCAAACCGGGTTTCAAACGAGTTTCTCAGTCTGTATGTTAGCAAAGCAGCCATACGGGCAGCACTGAGTCCCGAGTCTGGCCGCAAGTTGGGTGTTTCATAGTAGTAGCCATCGTCATAGTTAGGGTCGCTGAAAATGCATTGTCTTTGGGTCTCGTTCCAAGAGATACACCACGCAGAGGCTCTGGCTGCACAGGCCAACGCTATCACGCTCTTAACGTACCCAGTGCCGTTATACGTGGATGAGTATTCCAACGCAGCCATTCCTCCCATGGACCCTCCAATCACACACGCGATCTGGGAAACATCTAGCGAGTCGAGAATCAACTTCTGGATACCAATATCGTCTTTGACCGTGACTAAAGGAAAGGCGGGTCCATACGGCTTTCCAGTCGACTCGTCAATCGTCACGGGAGAGCATGAGCCGTACGGAGAGCCAAGGAAATTGATACACACTATGAGGAATCTGCTGGGGTCAAACGTTAGGTTGGTCCCAAGTAAGGGGCCCCACCAATCTTGCACATCAGCAGAGCCCGTCAACGCATGACAAATAAGCAACACATTGTCTTTATCCTTATTTAGACGTCCCCATGTTTTGTAGGCCACAGGAAAATTGTAAAGTGTCTCTCCACATTCTAGCTCATACTCTGGGATCTCCACGATGGTCTGCCCAGCCACCATTGCTGCAAACCGATTGGTTTTCTTCTGTTCGCTAGTGATATCTTTATATTGGATTGGGGGCATTATGTAACTAGGATTGCTTATCAGATTGTGTGAAGGTTGATCTGGAAAGGTGCATGTACATGAGCTACTTTTGGCTCTGACTCGGTTTGGCGCAATTACTCATGCCTATGATAAATCGCACGTGATTGCCCAACGCACAGCAGCAGCATGCTAACGCAACCGCATACGGGGCACATCACTCGTATATTAATGGATGGTCCTATTAATATAAACTTAGGTCCCGTTCACTTTTTGTCTTCTTCGCTTGCGTCCACACTGTAGTTGTCTTCTTCCTCGTCTGATTGTTCCGACCCATCGTCGTATTCTTCTCCCTCTTGCTCGAGGTCATTCATCATATCCATGGCTTCCTCATACACGACTGGGGTTTGAACGCCTGATCTGTCATCGTGGTTCTTTTTCTCGGCATTATGTCTGATCGACAGAATCAACGATTTAGAGTAGGCGAGTTCAGAGTAAATTGCCTCGATGGCACTTAGGACTCCTCGCTCTTGGCTCATGGAAACCGCAATAGCCTTGGCTTGCTTGGAAAATTGTTCATTGCTTGTAATGCTCTGCAAAGCCTTTGTCAAACTCTTTTTGTTTAATTGTTTGAGACTGAGTCCCACCCCCAATTCTTCCACTCTGGAAGCATAGAAGTACTGGTCCCCGAAAAAGGGCTTGACTATAGTCGGGAGCCCAGCACGTAGTGTGGCACCCGTGGTTCCCGAGCCTCCATGATGCACCGCAGCATCTATCTCGGGGAAGAGCCAGTCGTGTGGTATAGCCCCTGAGTCGTAGATTTGCGGAGGAAGCTCTTTTTCATTTTCCTCGCTGTCCTTGCTTTCCTTTGAGAGTCGGTCCGACCAGCCTCTGTTCAAGATGCATTTCACCCCCAGGTCCAACACTGCGTCGATAATCGTTCGTGTGAGGGCCTTTGCATCCGAAACAACGATGGATCCGAACCCAATGTAGACGATTTTTTCGCCATTCTCTCGAGCCTCTTTGATGAACTTCATGAGCTCTTTGGGTGGCTCATACTCATCGGTACCTTCATCAAGAAACCAGTATCCGGTGACCTTTATCCAATCTGGGAAGTCCACTGAAGGAGGGAATATGGATGGAGAGACGTTATAAAGGAATGGAATTTTGGTTTGTTGCATCTTCACCAAATTTGTCCTTGGAATTCCCAATGTCTCCACTCTCCAGTTGTTGACCTGCGTCGATATTCCCTTCCAAAAGATATTTTCAAACATAACATGAGTCAAGAAGTTGTACGACCCACCTCTTTTTTGGTCAGGCACAACAAAAGCGTGTGGATACGCTCTAGTTCTTGTCCAAGGCATGGTAAAAGCCCTCATATAAGGAATACTCAAAGCTTCTGCAATATGTAAGCCTGCCATGGTGGAAGGACTTTCAATAAGCAAATCTGAGCCTTGGCATGCCTTCCAACTGCTGGTGAGTAGGTCTTTGATCCAACCCTTGAATTTATAGTTGGCCTCTTTTAAGAAGCTCACCGAGAGAGATCCATGGTTCACCATCAACAGCATAAGTTCGGCTGGGTTGCCCGCAACCTCTTTGAACTGCAAACCATGCAGAAGAATCCAATCCTTGAATTCCGAATGCGTGGCGATTGTCACCTGGTGGCCTTCTTTGACTAAGCCTTTGCCTAGAGCAATGTACGGCTGAACATCACCTCTGGAGCCAATGGTTAGGAGTGTGATACGGAAAGATTTGTTAAGTTTCACATCGATAGTGGAAAAGATTTCATCTTCGAGAATCAAGGGGATTTCAATGCCTGATCCTGTACTGATCCTGTCCTCCAAGAGTCGAAGACGTGCAGCACGGATTCTGGAGTAGGCCGATTTGTTGAGCCCTGTATCTTGGCTTCCCGATTGCATGAGAGACCGCATATGTTCATGCTGATGTTGGTTATTTCCCACTGCCCCAAAACCATTTGTTTTAAGCTGTGTCATGATCATCTTGTAGAAATCATCTCTCATAACGGGGTTGTTGAATTCAAGAATCAACTCTTCGACTCCCCGGAGTTTGATCTTCACCCCAACCGTGCAAAGACCAGAGTTCTGCTCTTCACAGCCTTCAATCACTTTCAAGGGTAAGATCATCTTGGTTGAAATCCCAGGTATCATGCTCCGGAAGTAAAGTTTATCTTCACCCAAGTAAAGTTTTCCAAACACACTCAAGTGCCGTTTCAAATGAGCATAGTACGTGGACACCAAGATTGATTCTTGGCCCAAGGAAAAGTGTTTCCGAAAGTGGTCTATGCCCTTGACCCGGTCAGAAGAATTATACACCACGAACCTAGGATCGGCTTGCCTCAAATCATAGTGTTCGGGGCTTCCTGACCACATCACACTCATTATGGGAACATACTTCAAGGCGTTTCGGATTTGTTTCCACTTGCTGTTCTTCTTTGAAACATGCACCGGCTGGTCGTTTTCTGTAGCACTGCTTTCACTGGTGTAGTTTAAGAAATCTCCAGAGCCTGCAGTAAGCTCAAGGTCACTCACCTCTTCTGCACTATTCAACAAATTAGCATTGATTTCTCCTCTCAACCCTTCTGCTTCACAGTATCGGGTCACAATCTCCTCAAAAGAGCATTGAGATCTGACAAATAGAATGTTAAGACTTTTAATAGACAGCACAGAGAACGGCCGTGGAAATTGCAAGTTAGCAGTCGATTCCACAAACTCTCCATGTGGCGTCTCCACAAAGAGGTTACGGGCATCGAAGTCATGTTTGCTTTTATCGTCTCCACCATCGGCCTTTGAAGTTGGGGAAATGCATTCCTTGACTATTTTCAACTTGGTGGAAATAAGAGAAGTTTTCTGTTCAGGTGCTCGATCGGGCACATCAGCTGACTTGAAATCATGCATAAACTGGAAGACATTATTCTGCCGGATGTTTAAAGCTTCAGAATTGACTGCAGAAACTTTGTCAACGATAGTCAATCCAGATGAGAATTCAGGCTTGACTGTAGTCACCTTGCGGCCAGTTTTTTTGGAGAGTGAAACAGAGAGTTCAGAGGACTCGTCTCCAAACAATCGCTTAGCCTTCTGTCTGAATTTTCGGTTGAAAGATTTGAATTCTGAATTTCGAATGATGTTTTCCTCTAGAATATCATCGAAAGCCTTCCGGAGTTCATTACCTCGAGAAAATGCTATGAAATGTGCATAGTCATAAGTGGGGGTTTCAGTTTTGGGTTTCTTGAGTTTAAATCCTCTCTTCAAGCTGGAATCAAGAGGTTCTGTGGGGATATTGAACTTGATCGAGAATGTAATGGGTATTTCATCTTGCTCAGATGTTTCACGCTCCTCTGTAGGATCTGCCAAAACAAAGTTCTGACGGTAATCCAACATATCGTTGAAGGGAATTTTAATGATGGCCTCCCGGCGCAGATTGGTATTCTGTAGTTCGAATATCACCTTGGATAAGCTGTTGTACCAGTGCCTTGCTGAAAAAAGACTACTTGTATGAAACCGGTGGGTCTTATCGTCACATTCGATTTTGAACCAAACTCCCGTCTGGGAAATATCCTCCATTTCCTCCTCTTCATTGACACTGGCCACTTCCGAACTTAGATAGGGTGTTTGGTAGCCTGATGGCACATTAGACATTTTGTTCGAGTCAGCATGTCCGTCCGGCGTGTTAACTGTAACGTCACTCTTTAAAATCAGACAAGATTTTGCTGTCTTGAGGTCAATAACCTTGACAGGAAAGATCTGCTTTGTTGCAGAAGTGTATATACTCAAAGACTTCAGTCTCAAGACCGCCCAAAACTGATGGGTGTACACTGAGGTGAAGTAAGAGTCGCCGTAATGAGCCATTTTATGGCCCAAGGCTCCGGAATAGATCACGGTCTCGGGGTCGCTCAACTCAAGATTGCTATACTTTCCTGGAAGCAGCGAATGGAAGCAAGCAGCGTCTCGAGTCATGATCATATGTCCCTGTAGGAGAACATCTTTTATAAGCCACACTTCGAACATGGAGTAAAACTTATCGTCATCGTCAAGGTCAAGCGTCTCTTTTATCTTTTTAGCGAAGTTGTACTTGATTAGATCTTCCGCCTCCGAGCTTTTCTCCTCCTTTTCTAATGCTTTGTTACGAACAATCCCATGGTCTTTTGAAGGATTTAAATCGAGATGTTCAAAGACGGAGTTTTCCCATGGCGTTCGTAGATGAGCCGCAGGTACAATGATTTCTCCTTTACGGATTGCCTCTAACATATTTTTATGAGGTGCTTTAGATTGCCGTGTAGCAGTTCTTTGAGCAGCCTCACCAGTCCTTTTAGCAATATCATTTTGGATATATGACGACTCCGCACGAATGCTTGGCTTGGTGACAGATGAGGTCTCCTCCCGTGACCTCTGCTTAGATGGTTTTGGCTGATGTAATTTCTCTGTCTTCAAGCTTTCTGGAGTCTTTGATTTATCAAGTTTGGAGGTGATTGTATCGTCGATCTTCGTGATGGGCCTGGAGGGCTTTCTGAGCTTCTTCTCGGCATTGCTGCAGCGTTCATAGAGAATATTGCCCATGGCATTTAATGAAGCAGCCCCAGAGAAAGCATTGGCTGTTGTCATCATACTTAAGAAAGAACTGGTACAGTTAGAGTCCACATAAGGGTATGCTAGGTCAATGCTATCATTTGACTCGTTATTGTCGTCTTGATCGGATTCGTTCATAGAGTTGGAATTGTTCATGTCATCCGAATTCGAGCCCAAATGACTCCCATTTCTTCCCTCCTCATGCGTATGCAGATACATTCGAGTATAGGCCTGGATGGACGGGAGAACATAATCGGTGAGTTTCTTATATAAAGGCACGTTCTTCATCAAGTAATCATGTTTCTCCTCAATACCTAATTTCTCTAAAACCTTATTATCGAGCCAGTTTTTCTCGTGGCCCGGTTTGGTGGCGTGCTTGGAATTTGCGGGGCTTTCGTCCTTGCTATTGGGCATAGGACTGGCCCTACCGTCTATAGACAATGGCTTCTTGGTCTCCGTAGTCAAAGTCTCCGTCTCATCTCTAGTCGTGTCCGATTCATCCAAGTCGTCCGAATTGCTCTGCACTGAGTTCTTCCGTCCCCGTAATATGTTGGGTGACTGTTGAAGTCTTCGAGCCGCCTGTGCCGGTAGACCCGAAGGTAATTGTAGATTCTCCATGTGTTCGAGATGCAGCGTCTAATAAACAATTTCAGGAGTGTTTCAGGAGTAATTGGGAGGTAAAGAACCACGGAATCCAAAAATTCAGCTTGATAGGCAGCTTGCTTCTTTTTCTAGTCTGTAGCAGGCAACAAATCGAACGCACAAAATGAGATTCGCAGCTTAAGCAAGCGATGATGGAGCAGTAGTAATTGGGGAGCAATAAGCAAGGGGGGGACTATAGGACACGTCAACGGGTCTAAGGGGGCGGAGCTTATAAATAGGGAATGCCCCGGCGGTTTGGAAGTGGCTGATATTTGCAATTTAGTGGCTTGTTTGCAGTCCAGACTCAGTGCGAGATGCATGTGATGGGGTAAGCTGGGGAAGGTAATTGCTCTTCTGATGGGTGCGCAAGCTCTAATTTGAGTGCAGGGCCACCGTTTTATCAGATGACCTTGCCTATTTAAGCTTGCCTATTTTTTAAGCTTGTTTAAGGTTGTATGCGTGGGATGTCTATTTGGATTGCTTTGAGCTTGTTGCATTTCTATTTAAATAGGCTGTTTTGTAGCCTCGGTATATCGTGAAGGTGGTTAGTATATTCAAGATTCTTGGCACTATTTATATGGTGGGCCTCATGCGTGCTCGGAGAACTCCTCCGACTTGAGGATCCGGTTTAATTCACTATCGGGATTATTGTAGAACTCCTCGAATTCCCCGTCTTCAATGACATTTCCTTCGCTATCAAGCACGATGACTCGGTCGCTGTTCTGAATCGTAGTGAGCCGGTGAGCAATTGAGATCACAGTAACTTTATCTCTTCTTGATAACTCTGTCAAATTTCTCATGACAATCTCTTCCAGCCGAGAGTCAAGTGCTGAGGTGGCCTCATCCAACACAAGAAGCTGAGGCCGCTTGATTAGAGTTCTGGCCAACGAGATTCTTTGTTTTTGTCCACCGCTCAATTGGGCATTCCCACTGGATGATGGCCCGATCACCGTGTCCAATTTATTAGGGAACCCGTTGATGAAATCGTAACAGTTGCTGAGCTTGGCTGCATGCACAATTTCTTCTTCAGTAGCATCTGGCAATCCAAACACCAAATTCTGTCTGATGGTTCCACTGAATAACAAGGGCTCTTGTTGTACAAGCCCAACTTTGTCTCTGTAAAAGTTGAGGTTCAAATCCTTGATGTTGTGGCCATTGACAAGAACTTCTCCAGAAATGGGGTCATAGAACCGCAACAAAAGTTGCGCCACGGTCGACTTTCCTGATCCACTGGGGCCAACAAAACAAACATTTTCGCCTTGCTTAATGGTGATGCTCAAGTCACGGAAAATCGGGGTGTTTGCTCTAGATGGATATGCAAACTTGACATTCTTGAACTGAATGTCGCCGGTCAAGTTGTCAACCTTCTTTCCCAAAGTGATGGGAATACGTGGTTTCAGATCAACCAATTCAAAGACTCGGTCAGCAGCTCCTATTCCTTTCATTAGCTCAGTGTAGAAATTACCTAGCCCGAAAACAGAGCTCCCGGTGTAAATTGCGTACATCATGAAACTGGACAAGTCACCGATTGAGATTTCCCCTGAGGATATGAGCCTGGATCCAACAACAAGCAAGCCAATGATGGTGGTGTTGCCCAAGAGCCCATTGATACTATAGTAGATACCACTGATCTTGCCTTCTTGCATGGACTTGTTGTAGATGTCTCTGACCTCATGGTTAAACTCGTGGACCACGGCCTTTTGTTGGGCAAAAGCTTGGATTGTCCGCAATCCATTGAATTTCTCTTCCAGTACTTTCGTCAAGGAACCCAAACAGTCCTGGATGATACGGGATAGCAGTTTGATTCTACGGCCATACACCGTGGACATCAAGATCAAAGGCGGGAAAATGAGACTCATGCAGAGGGTCAATTTCCACGACACCCAGCACATCATGGTGATACCAACAGTGCCGGATATAAGAGAGCGTGCACCATCACTGACATTCCCACTCAACGACTTGCTGATCACCTGTGTATCGCTGGAAAGACGGGATAATAGGTCACCCGTTTTCATGCCGTTTTTGGAAGGCCCCACATCAAAAAAGTATGAGTCCTGAGACAAAATCTTGGCAAAGAGCCTCGACCGCAAGCGAGCCACAAGCTTTTCTCCCACAGAGCGGAGAAACCAGATGCGTCCAAAGTTGGCAGTAGCACCAACTGCAAAAAGAATCCCAAGACCAGTGTAGAATTGGGGGTATGAGAGGCCGAGAATGGCAGTGGCATCCTCGATTTCCTCTTGTTTCGAGCCAGCCTCACGGGCCTCCTCACGAGCCCGGGTTTTGTCAATGATCTTTCCAATAATCAAGGGTAGTAGCATGGTCACTGAACTTGTAGTGATCAAGCAAGCCAACGCTAGAATAAGTTTGCCGTACTCCGGAGAGGCCAAGCGAAAAAGACGGCGTAATTCTGCCCAAAGGCTTCTCTTCTTGGACGCCTTTGGGTCTTCCTTTTCATTAGAATTCTCTTTTTGATTAGAATTCTCTTTTTGAATGAGTTTCTCTTTTTGGTCGTTTGAGCCTTTGTTTATCCCGTTCAAGGCTTGTTGTTCACTGGTTAACCTGTGCTCTGTTGCTTGAGAGTAGTGGCGTATAGGACCAGGAGCGCAAAGAAGAAAGGCGGACGTTCGTAGAGCGCCACGAGAAGCATGGGTTCTGAGCGGAGCTGTAATTGAACCTCTAAGTAGAAGAGATCGGCTTAGAGAAGCCCGGGAAAGGGGCAACATGCTATACCTAAGGGAGATCTTGAATTGTTGAGCTAGGTTTTGGTGCGCTGCGAAATCTCGGGCCGGCCGTACGACGGGTTCAGCCACACCGAGCATGAGGCTACCATATGGAACACTCGTTGACAATATCACACAACTGACACAACTTCTGAACAGCAGTACTTATATTCAAAATACCTTTTTATTCTATTATAGTTATAAATTAATTGCCTGTCCGTGGTGAAATAAATACTCTCTCTTTCTCTCTCTCTCTCTCTCTTTCTCTCTCTTTCTCTCTCTCTCTCTTTCTCTTACCAAAAGACTCTCTTTACTCTGTAAAACTCACTCTCAATCACTCTTCTCTAATTTTTTCTCTAATTCACACCTTTATCCATTTACCTTATGAGAATAAAGGTCTCGCCCCTAGCGAGTTGCTCCAATTCGTCCCAGTTCTGATTGGCCAAGGTACATCCCGATAATTTTAGAACAAAGCGGCCGGGGAGTTTTTTCAACCCACGGAAAATGGACGGGTCAACACGTGCCAAACTTCGGGAATCAGACAAGTCTAGCATTTTTATGTTTGGCAACTCCTGGGCCAACGTAAAGGTGTCTCCGTCCAAGGCCCCGAAAAACGAAATGTCGTTCTTAGATATGTTGAGGTTTTCTAGACTGCGTGGTAGGTTCCGCATGGAACGCATAGAAAATGTCCGGATTCTGTTTCCAGCTAGCGATAATGTTTTTAAGGTTTCGGGCCACCTGAAGTCCATGTCCAGTTTGGAAGTCTCGTGGTCCGGGATCTTGAGGCAGTTATCGTCGAGTATTAGTGTCTCTATGCTCTGGTAGCAATTAAATACCTTGTCCCACTTCTCTGGAAAAACATCGCCGATATTTGTGCCCATAACAGTAAGGGTCTTGAGCTGAGCACTTTTCAACTTGGTGAGTTTCAATAGTAGACATGAGATGGCCACCAGCAACAGTGTGGAGCACACCTCCGAGACATATCTACCATTTAGATGGAACGAGATCTGAGGGATCAGAGCGTAATATTCCTCCAAGTCGCCACTCTCTATAATCCTTTCGCAAGCCCTTAATGCAGCCTGGAATTTGGCAACCTCTTGGTAATCTCTGATCAACTTGAAGCTCAAATGTTTAGGTGAGTTGGCCAAAAACATCTTATCCTTGCATCGAGCAAGCATTTCGTCTGTTGTAGCGGAAAAGTCTGAGTCAGCAGGCGGCCCACTGCTATCAAAGTAAACCACCAGCGTGTTTCCAAACATCCGGGAGTAGAGCCAAGTGGTGACCTCCCTATTCTCAGGGTGTGGAAGAGAGGAGGAGGAGTTGTGGGGAGTGATGACATTGAGGATGTTTTGACATTCCTGCGGCAGGAGTTCTTTAAGGATCCTGAGTCCGATTTCAGGGGGGAAATGGCCAAGCAGCATGGTCAGGGAGTATGGTGTAAGATGTGTGGCTTGAGATGGGATGCTAAGTGTAGAAGCCTCGCTAAGAAACGATAATGCAATGCTGCTCGCAGGATCTGTGCTTACATGCAGACACGAAGAGTATATCACCTTCGTCCATAATAGTACAGTTCTCTCTACTTAATTGAAATAATAAAAGAAAACCTATTTCTATATATGATAGGCTGAGTCGACGTTTTTATTTAGAATAGGCTGGATAGACGTTTCTGTAGCTGACCTGCCCTGCGACACCAGCTATGATGCGCGTATCCATGCGATGGACTGACTAAGAGTCGAAAATACTGGGTTCCTATTGTTAGATTCACTATAGGCCAGGCACTACCAATGAGTGGGTCAGATCTAGAATTTGCTCGAAAAAACTCGCTTTGTCCCAGACAAAAACAATTTCCACAAGCATAAATGTTCCGCACACCCGAGTTTACCCGGAAGACTCCACACTTTGGATGCATCCTAGGCCCATTTCGGTCCATGCCTTGGCCATAATTTTGAGCCCGACTATCTTACCAAGACAGATCACAATCCTGGCAAGAATAAAAAGGATCAGTAACATAAAATGGCTTTTTCGGGAATGACCTCAAGAAACACCGATAATTGCGTGCCTCGCATCTCGGATACATAATAAATAAGTCCAAAACAAAACAATGAGCACCACACAATGAGCAGCAATCTATTTGTAATCACCGATAATAAACGAGGAAAACGAGGAAGCAATCCAAAATGATCAAAAACGATCGATAACGATCAATAACGATAAGAATATTCTGTTAATATGAACATCTCCTCTGAACCAAGTATTAATACCACTAGTTGGAAGCCCCATATTCTCTATCCAATTTCATGTTGAACTGGCGGTTCTTCTCGGTGATATATTGTCCAGCATCTGCATTCCCACTCCGGCGGGATTGTTTTCTTTCACTGGCCTCCCTCAAACGCTGAGCGATCTTTGCTGCATCTTCTTGAGACGGAACAAAGTCTGGACCGTTCAGATCTAGAGCATTGTTTCTCTCGTACTTCTCGAGGTCAGGCGTTGTTTTGGCTAATTCCTTGAGGTACGTGGCATGTGCAAGATTACTCTGGTTCTTGAAGCCCGATTCTGGCGCTGCTCTTTCCTTAGCCAGGTAGACTTCCCATTGATGAGCAGACCAGTTCATCTTATCCTGGTCATCAGCAGAAGCGTCATCTTCCTTGAAGGAAGTGTGCTTGTACTTGTACACCTCAGCATGGTTTGCCTTTTGCGCTTGGGTCTTCTTCTGTTTCAAGTCATCTAGGCGTTGCCTTAGATCTGGAGCGGCCATTATGCGTGTGGGTCTTCGCGAGCCTTGGTGGTGTCTGAAGAAGCGGAAGAGGGCACGGTGCAGGACTAAGCATCCGAGTCGCGCTTCCCTTCATGCACGTAAGAGTTCGGACCGACCACCCGAGAAATGGGGTTGCGTGATCGCCAGGGTTCATACCCGGCCGCCGAAAACTATTTCTTCCTTACTTCTATTTCCTCCTTACTACTCTTTTTTTTCTGCTCACCACCATGTCCAAGGAACAAACTTTGTTGAAACACGTGCTTGCTTTGTCCAACGTGGAAACCATTAGAGGCAACCCCGATGCCGTGCTCAAGGCCATCGATGACTATGTCAAGGAACACCCTATGATGATCATTGGTAGGTACAAAGGAGAGGTTGTGTTGGAGCAGGTTAGGAAAATTGAGCCCACCATCATGATTGAATTGGGTTGCTATGTGGGCTATTCTGCCATTCTTTTTGGCTCTGAAATTGCTCGCCAAAATGCCAAGCTTTCCAACACTCGCCCAGGAAAATACTACAGTTTCGAGTTGTCTGAGGAATTCGCCAATATTGCTAAACAGATGATCGACTTGGCTGGGCTTTCCGACACCGTGGAAATTATTGTGGGTGCAGCAGGCTCCACAATCCCAGACTTCCAGAACAGAATCACTGCTGAGAATGGCAAGTTCACGTCCGCTGATATTGTGTTCATTGACCACGAGAAATCGTTGTATGTGCCAGACTTGAGAGTCATTGAATCGTCCAGCTTGATTGCTCCAGGAACCGTGATCTTGGCTGACAACATATACTTCCCAGGAGCCCCTGAGTACGTCAAATATGTACAGGGTACACCAGAGGAGAGAAACGAGCACAACAAGAGCAATTTGAATGTCAGCAACGAAAAACTCCAAGGCAGATGGAATATCTTATACGAGTCCAAGACTGTTCCTGTGAACAACCCCGAGAACGGAATGAAGGATGCAGTTGAGGTCACCAAGTGCACATCGTATTTGTCGGGATGATCTTGGTTCTCTTCATAGTTCAGATTTAAAGTTTATGCCGCATGCCACAATACGTAGCCCCAGCCCACATCTCCCCAATTCACTTTACCAGTCACTTAAAAAAAATCTAATATAAAATACCAAGTAATCAATGATTTTGAAAGACTTCACCTGCATATGATCTACTAACTATTTTTAAGTTTCTAATTTTTCGGCCCGATGGTCCAGAGACTCCGAGTAGGCTCGGCCTTTTGCAGCTAGTGACCGCGCTCCGAGACTGCGTCCTGTACGCAGCCCGGAATTTGATGCGGTCCGTTTAAACTACGTGATGGACCAGCAAAGAGTCTCCCAGACAGAGCCTGGAATCAAAAAAACGAAGCGATTTTTTTTTTTTTGTGATTTTCTTAAAAAACTGTCCACGGACTGTATATTGGACTATACGGACTGTATATACATTATTCCTTGCTTGTATACAGACCTCTTCCAATTCAATTTATGGACTCACTCCCTAATACAATCCAAGGACTGTCTGGTACCTCGGGTTCTTTCTAGAGCACAATTCCGAGATGCAGGCCACGGAATTTTCTTGCAGATGCCATAGCTCTAAGATTTTAGCCCTTGGTACTTTTTGCTGGAATTAGTCTTGACACATGTGCACCATGCATTCGGATACATGATCAGCCCCTATTAGTTCCTGATCGGATATGCCTTCACTGCGCCCATACGCCTCGCACTCGTTGGTAGCTTGAGTACTGCTGGGTGCACGGGTGCGCCATGCTCACCGTTATTATACGCTTCTCACGTGTTAGCTACCAGCCATGTCTGACCTAACACCCCTTTTCCAGCAATGCGTTAATATTGTTTCACAAGAGCTTAAGTCAGCGGTTAAGCCACCCAAACCAATACATACACCGCATTTGGTCACGGATTCATTCTCCAAGGAGGCGTCGGAAGTGTATGCCAACTTGACCAGGTTGGCCCGGTTCGTTTCCGAGGTCAAGCCACTTTATCTACAAGTCAACGACGAGTTGTCGTTTCAAAACAAGGAGTCGAAGTCGGGGTTCACTATCGATGATAAAAATAGCCTTGACGAGGAGTTCAAGCTCAAGATCCAGAAGGTCTATGAGAAGCTCAAGTACCTCCAGTCATACGAGAAGAAGAGAACTGATGCTGCCAATGCATCCACTCATCGAAAAGGCATCATTCTGTCTCTCTTTGCTTCGGACGACTCGGACCCGCTCTCCCTCTATTACACCACATTGGCCTCCCATAGAGTTCAGATGGTCCGGTTTCTCAATGAAGCTACGCAGAAAGTCAGCTCCAGTTTTGAGTCCATGCAGCAGAAACGGTATGACCGAGAGCGCCAATTGAACCTCTTACACTTCCAAAACATTAACGACAACGAAGAAGCGGCGCTTGATTATCTTGATGGTGGTTTCGACTCCGCCTTCCAATTCAATGTGGTGGAGGACGATCTCCAGCCTACCTCCACACTCACGCAAGAACAAATCCAGGAGCTACTGGTCGAAAACTCGGAGTTGCTCAAAATGAAGACAAACCAGTTCAAGCAAGTGGAGCAATTGCATCACTCCATGGTGGATATCGTCAAGCTACAGACGGAGTTGACCATGCACCTCGAGACTCAGGCCGAGCAAATCGAAAATATCTTGGACAACCAGGACCAAGTTGGCATAGACTTGAAGATGGGTAACCGTACTTTGTCAAAGGCTACGGAAAGGAATAAACGAGGGTCCAATTTGATCATCACCACGTGTATTGTTCTCGGGTGTTTGCTACTATTTGTTGACTATATATCATGATCTATAACTCATATTTGGTCTCCCTCATAAAATTTTGCTGACGAGACCAGCACCGATCGTGGCACCTTCACGGCGAATCACGATTCTTCCGAGCGCCCTGTTGTCGTCGAACTTGGCCACAGGAAGAGCCCTGTCATCTAGGATTTCAATCACCACTTCGGCATTTTGCTTGGACACCAAATGCATTTTCTTCTTCTTGGCCCCATTTATCTTGAGCACTTTGTTGATGCGTGCTGCAATGGACGAGTTATTCCTGAACAAAACAAAAGGTGTTCCCACCAAAAGCGGCTTGCTCATGTTGAAGGTGTTGATGTTGGCTTGGAACTCCTTGGTGCTTTGAACCGACGACTTCAAGCTCACCGCCAAGTCGCCGATACTCAAATCATCGGTGCTTTTGTTCTTGAGTTGCGCAAGCTTGAATACCAACAGCACAATCTGGCCCTCGAACCCGAAACTGATTGGTGCTCCTTCCAAAAGAACTGACTGCACTTGCAACTTATCTTCCGAAGGCTGAAGCTCGACTGTGTGGCCTGGCTGGATGAGCCCCAGCGAGATCTTGCCTTTCACCTTGAACTCGGAATTGGTGACATCGTAGATGTCATTGATGGCAAAGTTGAAGTCCTTGTCAGATAAACCCTCTAGAGTGGATGCCTGGACGCTCTTGGGGTTGATTGACTCCAAGCATCCAAGTAACGTTGGTCCATAGTACCACTTGAATTCCTCAACTGGGTCGTTCTTCACGACGTTTTGGCCGGTGAGGCCTGAAATAGGAATAAATGAGATATTCGACTTCGAAAAACCCAC
This sequence comes from Metschnikowia continentalis, assembly GCA_002370835.1. Taxonomy (NCBI): domain Eukaryota; kingdom Fungi; phylum Ascomycota; class Pichiomycetes; order Serinales; family Metschnikowiaceae; genus Metschnikowia; species Metschnikowia continentalis. The sequence continues at coordinate 257,568 of NLAO01002068.1, read as the reverse complement.
ATCTTCTCCGGTTAAAAACTCCGAAAGTTGCTCCTGTATCTCTTGGAATCTGGACTGCGACCAGTTTTCCTTGTCTAATTTGTTTATAGCCACACAAACGTGCTCAATGCCCAAGTTCTTGGCAAGAACAGTATGTTCCTTGGTCTGGCCATCCATGAGGAAGCCTGCTTCAAATTCTCCACTAATAGAATCAACAACAAGCAAAGCAACGTCAGCTTGGGAAACTCCACTGATCATCTGCGGCACGAAGTCCTTGTGACCTGGTGCATCAATTGCAGTGAAACGAGTGCTTTTCGTTTCAAAAGATGTAGCACAGATATCAATAGTCACACCACGAGATCTCTCCTCAGAGGTCTGGTCCATGATCCATGCAAGAGCAAATGAACCTTTGCCAGACTTTTCTGCTTCTCTAACGAGCTTGTTGACCGTTTTGGCGTCCACGGTCCCGGTCTCAAATAAAATCCTGCCCATCAAAGTGGATTTTCCTGCATCCACGTGGCCTATGATGACGAAAGACTCGGTAGGTTTGGAGAAAACGGAGTTTGTTTTTAGCTCGTGCTGAATATCCACAGCCTTGAATGGCTTTGTATTTTCAACGACTGCAGGCTTGGGTTCAGCCTTTGGTTTCTTTTGGTTAGACTCAAGAGACAAGTCTTTTACACCCTCGAAAGCTTGTTCTTGGGCTTTCAAGACTTTGTCATCTGGACTAGGCAGTGAGAAGTTAGACTTTGCTTTGGCTATATTGGGTTCAAAGTTAGTATATGCGTTGAAGATGTGATGCGAGAGCTTCCTTTGCTTGTTCTTGATCTCCATATAGCTATGCAGCTGAGGGCCTGGTATCTCACTGAGATATATAGACACTGAATTTCCTGGAGTACGCAACAAGCCGGATTCTTCCACCAGTAGCTCGTACTGAAGAAGAGGTTGATCGTCCGCCGGTCTCTTTTGACTTTTGACAACATTCTCAGGTTCTTCCTCTTTCCCCAGCGTGGTATGTTTGATTTGTGGCTCTGAGTGTTTCTTTGTTATTCTCTCCTTTAGGCTCACACTATTCGTGACTGGGCGAAACAATAGAGGTTTCGTAGAGTCTGGTTTATCATTCGAACTTGCTTTCTTTTTGGCCAACGCTGCCAATTTCGACCCACCCGCCGTCTGTCGTGCGGAGTCTCTACTTAGAGGAGTTAAAACTTTCTTTGCACTTCTAGAACTTGCTAGAGCAGCCAACTTGGAGGATTTTCCATTATTGGAGTTGGAGTCTATCGCTTCGGTTGACCTCCTGGCATCTTCCGATATGCTTGGTTTCTTAACAGATTCCGATATGCTTGGTTTCTTGACCGAATCCGATATACTTGATAAGTTATTTCTCTTTTGAGCCAAGGCCGCCAACTTGGAGAGTTTTTTGGGTTCGTCTAATGTATTAGCAATCATGAACTATGAAAAGCAACGTCTTTTCTAGATCACTTACTTGCATACACCCCTAAGATTCATGATGATTGCAAATGGAGACAAGCAAAGGAACAAGAAGACTGAATAATATAACATACCTTTTTTCTTTTTGAACACCTGCTTCAATTCAGCTATAGTGCTAGCCACGTCGTTCTGGTTGTAGTAAAGACACTCCTTGATGTCCAAATCGGTAATATCTGGGTTGTGGGAGTCAATGTCGGCCCTTACGATGGGAAGAGCCGCGTACATGTCATCGTACTCTTGATTAGTCAATTGGTCCTCGTTAAATTCATCCAAATCGGAGTGTGATGAGTAATCGTCTAGATCATCCATTGTTGGTGGCAGTTGGAGAATAGCAAGTTGGTAGGGATATAATTTTGTTGCCTCTGAGATTTATACAGGCAGATGAGAAAGTCCGCGTCTGAAAAGAAAAAAATAATGATACCCACGAGGTTCGAACTCGTGCCTCCGAAGAGACCAGGAATGTATGGTAAGGTAACCTTACCCTGGCGCCTTAGACCACTCGGCCAGAGTACCATTTGATGAAAATCAATTTTTGTGGTTTATTATACTATAATAAACAAATTAACAAGAGCTTCAGCTCCAATACTGAAAATTAACTGATATATTTTGGTGTTGGAGTGTCCTATTTCAAGTCTGCCGAATTATAGAACACAAATTGATAATTTAGAGAAACCAATTGATATCGCTTCGATTAAGAGCAGGCAGTGATTTTAAACTCAGTGATTTTCAGTCAGGTACCATGAATATATAGAACCTAGGACACGTGGCCAGAAAAAAAAAAAAAACAGAATTCACCACATTCACGTGATTTGAAATCAACCAATTAAAATAACACTCTGTTAAAAATATATCATCTCCATGCCTTCCAACACATGACCCACCATTCTTCGGTCACTGCTTTACAAGTGTATGAGCCATAGTATTGGCGCGCAAGATCGCGGGGTCGTGCGAACCTCATTAACTATGGTCTCGAGGTTGATAACCGACTGATAGGGCGACGCATACCATCCCACACTTCAAGCGATCATGGCCAGCTACGTATGTATAAATACCGAACCTTTCGCTTTGTTCCTCTTCCTCTTTCTCATTAAGTAATTCCGTGTTTTACCCTCGAGATTTCCCTCATTCATTACTAACCTCCTAGTCTCCTTTGCTGATTGATAGCTCTCACTTGTCCGATTCCAAAAAACTCATCAGAGAGAAGATTGTGCCATGGGAAGGATTGGCTAGAGCCGGAGTTATCTCTGCCGATCAGGCCGACCTCATTAAGGTCTTGGAGACCCAGAACACCGAGTCCAAGCGTCAGACTGTATTGAGCTCGCAAGAAATGTACGCCAAGACCATTTTGAATTTGTTGAGCAAATTGGAAGTTAACTCGAGGGACGACGTGTTGAAGAGCGTGTTGGTTTTGATCAATGACTTGCTCTTGGACCCCGAGGCCGCTCCATTTGTTGATGCTCTCTCTGCATTGTCTTCAATCGACCCTTCCTTGCCTTTTAGTCCATTTGTCAAGCACTTAGACAATAACGACCAGCTTATCAAGACCTTGAGTTTCCACAATGCCACCATCTTGTTGGACAAGGCTGCCAAGAGTGGCCAGCAAGTGGACAAGGAGATTGTGATCAAGTTGTTCGACTTGGTGTCGTCCAAGACTTTCATTGGGAACAAGCAGGATGCCAACATGCAATCTATTGGAGTGCAATTGTTGCAAGAGCTCACAACCAACAAGTCGTACAGACTAATCTATCAAGAACACAATTTGGTGTCCAACTTTGCGGCACTTGCAGACCTAGTCAACGTGCTGGCCAAGCTGCCAAACTCCGCCAACTTGCAGCTCTTGTACAACACATTGATGTCTGTATGGTTATTGAGTTTCAGTGCTATCATCAATAAGGCCATCTTGCATAACAACCCGATGTTGATCGGTGACTTATTAACGATTTCCAAGGAGGGAGCCAAACTTAAGGTTGTTAGAGTGGCAGTCTCTGCCATCAAAAACTTCATTAGGGTCACGACTTCTTCTCAAGAGCAATTTAACACGATCAAATTGTTGTTGTTCCATGATGGGTTGAACACATTGAAGCTCATACAGACCCGGAAGTTTGCGTCCAAGAGCAGTGATGAAGAGTTGGCCAACGACTTGGACTACTTGACTAGTACTTTGGGTGAAGTTGTCTCCGGCAAGTTGACTTCCTTGGATGAGTACTTGGTGGAGTTGGACAATCCCCACTTGTTGAGCTGGTCATCTCCCACGCACAAGTCGGAAGAGTTCTGGAAGGATCACGCGCACAAGTTCAAAGAAAACAACTTCTCGTTGGTCAAGAAAATCATGGCCATTTTGGCTTCAGATGACAATTCGTTGAGCGGAACATCGAAGGTGATTTTGTTGAGTGACTTGCAACATTTAATTCGCGTCTTGGGGTCCGACTTGATCAGCTTTATCAACAACGACAAGGGTGGACACTATAAGTTGTTGATCATGGGCTTCTTAGAAAACAACGATGGAAATAATGAATTGAAGTACGAGGGGTTGCGGACAATTCAATATTTGGTGGGACAATCCTAGTTACATGAGCCAGACTCAGCTCAAGACGACCACCAAAATCACCAAGATGGATCAATTAGACGAATCGCCAAGATGGATCAATAAAACGGATGTGCATCTAAATATGAATCAATATCGACACTAGACTCTCTCTTGATTCTCTATATATATACATATATGTGTATATTTTAATTCTCTTTTATTCGACTATACTGACTATAACCACTGGGTACACTACAATATATCACCATACGCGATTTTACCAAACGCGCACGTGCTTTCTAGTACATCAACTGGTCAAGCTATGGCTCCAACACAGCCAGCGTCGGAGTTTCAGTACCGGGCCAACCGAATAGCGTCCTTCACCGAAGGCACGAAAGTGGGCAACACCAAATCCCTCAAGTTCTGGACCAGCAGCACCCTCAGCCCCGACCATTTGGCAGACTGCGGCTTTTACTACACTCCATCCAAGACGTACTCAGACCAAGTGACGTGTTTCTGGTGCGGCAAGAAGGAACGCAATTTGGACAATGTGGAATCTGTTTCCGAATACCACTTGAAAAACTGGCCCAAGTGTCCGTATTCCCGTATCGTGTCCAACTTGGAACGATTTGTTAAGGATTCCGAGAAGGAGAGGTTCTGGCCTCGGCTCCGAGAGAAGGATGCACCAATTTCTGTCACGGAACCCCACTCGACGCTGTCGATTCTGCTACGACTTGCTACTTTCAAGAACCTATGGAAATTCGACAATAGGAAACGGTCCAAGACCAAGGTCACCAGCAAAGGCTTGGCCGAGGCAGGCTTCTACTATTCTCCAGTGGACCACGATGATGACCGGGTTATTTGCATGTATTGCGATTGTCCGCTTTCCGATTGGGTTCTGGATGATGACCCATTGGTGGAACATAAGAAGAACTCGTTTGTCTTCTGCTACTTTCTCCATACACTCAATCAACCGAAAGAGAACGTGGGCTCTGGAGAGAAAGAGACAGGGAAATCTCAAACAAAAGGCAGACTGACTTCTCGATCAAAGAAAGAGGTGCCAGCTGCAGAAGTCGAGGATGGCTCGTTTCCTGAGCCAGAAGCAGAGGCTCTGCTGAAAGTGGTGCCCGATATCGATCTCAATGGAAAACCCGTAAATGACTCAGATGATATCAACTCCAGTGCTCCATCTATTTCTGAATTGAGACATCAAACCCTGCTCGATGCATTCGATTTCTCAATCGAGGATCTAGAGAGAAATGATAATGCCACCATCTTCCATGGCCAGGATATCCTACCGAAACGGTTCACTCGAAAAAGAAAGCAAGATCTCCAGGAAGAGCAGCAGAAAAAGAGACTTGCAGCTGCAAAAACACCGTCTTTGACCCCAGATAAGTCCACGTCGCTAGCCTTGAAGGTTCGTGAAGAAGACGATAATGAGGAACCACACATCAGCATAGAGGAGGTGGTGGATTATGAATATGAAGAAACAAACAACCTTTCAGTGATGCAAAGCACATTAATGTCGCATACCCTGGGCCATGAGCTGCTCGATTATCAAGATTCTACTTTCCCAGAGTCCCCCGATCCACCCTTGAAAAAGAAAACTAAAGCTCGAGAAACTAGTGCCACTGCCACTGAAAAGACGCCAGCAGCTCAACGCAACAAGAAGCTGAAATCACAATTCAGTGATGATGAATTTGATCTTAATTCCCATGACTTGGAAGCTATCTTGAACTCGCCCAAGAAAAGCCGGAAAATGAAGGTTTTACAACAGGATGATGCGTTGTCAATTCCTGCGGATATTTACAACTTGTCCAATCAAAATATCGGAGATTACGATGAGCTGAACCTCTCCTATCTCGAGGGGAATACCCGAAAGAAACCGAAGAGGATTCTTTCCACAAGTGATGCTATCACTCAAAAAATCGTGCCGTTGAAAGCTGAGCTCAAGGGAAAATCGAAACATTTCTATACTATTGTGGACGATCCCTATAGTCAATCTCCTGATAAGCAACTTGCAAGTTCCATGCCTATTGAAGTTGAATCTAGTCCACAAAAGAGTCCTAGAGCAAGTGATAACAGTCCTAGCAGTGACAATACTCTCAGAAGTGCCAGTCCCAGGGATGACAGTTTTAAAAGTGATAATTCAACACGTGATAATGACCTGAAAACTGATAATAAAAGTGAAAGTCCTGGAAAAAGCGATATTACAGCTATTGAACTTGTACCGCAGTCTCTGCCCAAGGAACCCAGTCTTTCAGAGAAAGTGGTTGATCCGCTACTGCTGAGAGAAGTGGTTGAGAATACTCCTGATGCGGTAGATGATTTTGCACTTTCTGTTAACTTTGAGAATGCAGATTCAAGCCTTGTTTTGAATAGAGTCAGTGAAAATAAGAAGGACACTATCCATAGCGTCGAGGATGCTATTAAAGCTGACATTGAAATGGTATCGAGCTCTGGTAGCCCGGAAGCCTCTCCTGTCACTGAGTTGCCTGCTGAAAATGATACAGAGTTGTCTCCTGAAAATGAAACTGAGTTGCCTGCTGAAACAGATAGTCCTCTCTCAGAGATCGACAATGAAACTATGGAAAAGTCTGCAGTTGAAGTTGAAAACCTTACCAGCTCGAAAGCAGATTCGTCTAAAGAGATTGTTGAGGATGGTGATGAAGCTGAAATCAGCCATAATTCTGAAGCAATCAGTGGTCTGAGGCCGTCCAGCAGAGAAAGCGACGATACGGTAGGAGAATTCGAAGTATCACCATCATCATATGAGGAATACAAGAAAGAGTTGCAAATGATGGATTCTGAATTGATCGAAACCTCCAGTCCTCCCAAATCAGATGATGGGGATGTCGATTTAGGACAACTTCCAGACCCAGATATGGATATTGATGAGCCTGAGAATGATGAGCCTGAGAATGATGAGCCTGGGCCTAAGGATCAACCTGAGCCTTCCGTGGATCAACCTGAAGTCAAGTTGAAAACTGAGCCACAGCAACCAGTGGGTAATAACTCTGTATCAGATGATATCTCGAGAATCGAGGAAACAATGACAGAAGATCCACAGTTTATTCCCGTAAATACTTCATTGTTGGAAAAAGACAAGAGCACTCTGCAAATACTTGATTCTGATAAGCAATTTACGGAATCTGGAGAAAGAGTTGAACGGTCTGAAGAAAGAGTTGAAGAATCTGAAGACAAGGTGGAAGCTTCTGAGGACAAAGTCAGGGAGTCTGAAGACAACGTCAAAGAATTTGAGGATAAAGTCAGAGAATCTGATAATAGCATGGAAGAATCTGACGAAGTTGAGGCCAGAGTTCTTGAGGAGAAAGTGGAAGACAGAGTTGAAGATAAAGTGGAGGAATCTAAGAATAAAGTTGATGCTGATGATAGAGTGAAGGAATCTAAGAATGATGTTGATGCTGGTGACAGAGTCGAACCAACTAAAGCATTGAAGCAAGACCACGAAGAAGAAACAGGCAACAAGTTCAGTGCACAGTCCAGCCCCTCGAGATTGTTCACGAAATTCGTGGAGCGAGTCAAGGCCTTGTCGCCCTCTCGAGGCAGCATACTGCCAAACAAAGCTAAAGAGCCTACAGTGCAGCCCAACGAGGATGAAGAAAAACCTCTAGACAGACTCTCCTTTCTTGGCATGGAGGCCAGTACGCCCGAAAAGAAAAGTGATACGAAAGAAAAGCACATGTTGTCTATGGTTTCCTTGGATAGAGCCGTGCAGGAAATACAGGTTCTCGAGGAAACTATCGAGTACCTTGTGGAAGTGTTAGCCACAGACTTAGAGTTGCATAATGATGTGGAAGGTATACTCACGGAGTTTATCGCCGCCATGCCCGAAGAGGAGGAGGCCATGAGTCTTTCCGAATGGATAGTGCACAATGCCTCCACATGTCGGCGCACCATAGAAGAGGCAACACAGAACATCATCCAGGGCTACATGGAAGAATTTGACAAGGTGATTGCACACGTGGAGCAACTCGATACAATAGACTAGCGACTCGAGCAATGGAGCAATCAGCACTAATATTTATACACTTGTAATACTGAAACAAGTACCTATAAGTACCAACGTAATACTGATATACAGTAATATTTTTAATTCCATGATGGACATCACAAGAATCATAGAGATAAATTGTGCCTAAAAAGTCCCAAAGATTATCACATGCTATGGCACATTACTAATCAGTTCTGTATAGACCAGGCCTCTTAGACGACATACCGTGACATTCACAGACCAGTCTAGACCTCCTGGTCCAGCCTAACCAATGGAAGTAAATAAAAGAAAGTGAAACTACATTATCTCTTCAATATCTAAACTCTCCGATTCATGTCCAAAGACTCATCAACTTAATCCAGACAAGAGACTCAACAACTCAATACAGACAAGTTATTGAAGTACCGAGCATACAGGACTCTGTAAATAAGTATTGGCATAGTTATTGACAATTATCAAGAGTTAGTATAGTTCAATGAGAGTACTGAGAGTACTGATTCTCAAGTTGAATAGTCGGGAGTCATTGGTTATGGTGTGGTTTGTGGTGTGTACTAGAGTGAGTACGAGCACTGTACTAGTTATGTAATACTACATGACATGGTATTATGGTAATGTAGGCAAGTGTACCTTATAGTGTGGTAGTATAGAAGTATAGTTTAGCAGTGTAGCATTAGTATATGGGGTTGTGAAATGGTTGTGTCTTTGTATAGAAGTGTTATTCATTTGGCAGTCTATAGTGTGTAGTCTGTAGTAAGTAGTCTGTAGTCTGTAGTGAGTAGTAAGTAGTGAGTGACTGCAAAATAGATTGCGCGGACATGATGGAATCTCATGGTTCACACTGACTCAAGTATTCGCGCTACCCAGACCAAACGCTCAGTATCCCCTCCCATTGCACAAGATAGTGCCACACCTACGTCCCCTCGACCCCGGCATCCAACAAGTGCTTTGGTGTGTAGCACTGCAAAAACTCTTTTCAACCTCCAAGCCAAAGCCTATCCTTCCGGCTTAATTGCACATAAGCAAAAGACGTCCATGGACAATGTCATTTTGGCCCTTTTCAAATTCCTACGGAAATAGTAGCCACCTCCAGAAATTCCTAGACTCGGTGGTGGACTTGTCCTCTGTCACGGTCGACAATCTCTTACGGGATCGCGAGCTCCAGGCCGAATTTCTAGATGAGCTAAAGACAATCTCCACCAAGAGCTTGAAGCTGAACAACTACCTGTTTGCCCAGCTGGCTCAGACAGAGAACCTGTTCAAGGCTCCGGGTACGAATAATGATACTCTGTCTACATCCAGCTCCACCACTGAGTCCAACAATGGGGGTAATTCGCTCTCCAAAACGGCCCGTGAGCAGAAGCTCTTGGAGTTGTTATTGCAGCCGCATATCTTGAGTGGTTTCATTGACTTCATTGTGCTTAGTGTGGACTTCTACCATGAGGCCGCTCAAAAGGCTAATTCCGAAAATGCAGACCCTGATGCTGATGATGCTAATGTGGATTCTGAGAAGGAAGACTCGTTCAATACTACAAACCGCTACATCCAGTCTGCAGCTGAGGTTCTTTCCACCGATCTCTGGGTCATTTCAAACAGAGTGATAGAGGCCCCGGCCCTTATGGGCAAATTATGGAACATCCTTTCGTTGCCCCATTTGTACGAGAGCTCTCCATCGGTGGCTTATTTGATTCAAATCTTGGACCATTTGATGGAGACCAATTGCATTGAAATGATCAATTTCATCAGGAAGCAGACCAACTTGGTAGATCTTTTTTTGGGCAAAATCGAAATCCCTTTGATCATGGACTTTTTCTTGAAAATCATCCAGACTGATAAGGCGGACTCTCCCACGGGGATAATAAGTGTTCTTTCGAAACAGAAATTGATCCCCAGGTTGATTGACATTTTGAAACCTTCTCCGGTCCAAATAGCTGCTGAAGAGGGAAATGAGGCTCAGATCCAACAGGAATTGTTCAGGCAAACTTCCACCACGGAGTTTATTAAAGCTTTGGTTACCATCTCTTCCAATGCTACTTTGGCGGTTGATCTAGATACCAATATCGGCCCTAATGAACTTACTCGAGAACTTGCATCTGATGAAATCATTCTGACTATGCTCAATGACATCATCCTCTTTCAAATTCCTAATAAAAACCTCGGAAGGACCATTTCCAACAAACACGGAATATCCAATTGCGTGGCGATTCTAATTGAAATCATCCGCAAGAATAATTCAGATTATGACATTCATTGTGGTACCTACACCCCTCTGAATGCCGACACAGAGAGTGCCGGGGAAGTCAGTATTCAAACCATGTTCCATTGGCTTAAAGACTTCGATCAAAACCCACCGGGCCCGAGAAATCCCATCTATTTGGGTGGCCTCCTCAAACTCTTCTCAGACAATTTAGACAAATTAGTGGAGTTGATGGAAATAGAGCCCGACGTCTCGTCTAGCCAGTACAAGTTATTGGGAATAACCAATTTCAGAATATCTGAGCTTGTTGCAGAATTGCTACATTGTTCCAATATGATTCTCCTCAACTCCAAAAAAATCGCTCAACTTATTTCGTTAAGAGACAAAATCAGGGCTCTACAAGTCCAAAATATCGAAACTGCTCTCAGTGAAACCCTTGAATTGCTGCCTGGAGAATCCGAAGATCTTGCTGATATAACTCAAGACATCAGCCATATAGACCTCAAGTCCACTAAGGATGGAGCGGGTCCTTCAGTGTCGACCGGTGATGACGATGGTGATGATGATAAGCAAGATATTGACCGCTTGTGCAGGCGTATGATTGAGGAGATCCAGTATGAAGACTCGGATGACGAGGAGCCTGCTGTATCGTCCGACAATCCTTTCGTTTGTGAGGAGCGGAACAAAATCTTCAGAGACGACCCTTGCATTGGAGACTACTTCAAAATCAAATTCCAGGACCTGAAGATGCTCTACAAGATCGTGGAAAAGTTCACTATGTTTCCTTGGCACAATTTCTTCCACAATGTCATCTTTGACTTGATCCAACAAATCTTCAACGGCAAACTCAACTCTTACAATTCATTTTTGATTGTGGAGTTGTTTGAGTCCGACCAATGCTCAATCACAAACTTGATAGTCAACGCATTTCAGCATCAGAAGGAGCCTCGGCCAGGGTACATTGGGCATCTCATTCTAGTAAGTGAAGAAGTGGTGAAGTTCACTTCATTGTACAAACCGTCTTTAATTTCACCAGTCATTGTTGATGCAGTGGGATCCAAAGAGTGGAACTGGTTTATTACAGAAATCCTCCTCAAAACTCGTGAACTCTACAATGTGATCTTAGGAACTGACCCAGATTACCCTGAGATTGATACGCAGGAAAACGGATCCCAGCATCAGGAATATGAAAGTGATACTTCCAAAAAGCCGCTACCCATAATCTTGGGAGATGCTACGAATCATGAGGAGTTCGTTCGCTCACAAGAAGCTGATGACCCTACTGAAGATGCAGACAACGAGGAAAGTGCCAAAAAGTACGCTAAGAAGAACAATGACTACCAATACATTGATGGGGATGACTTCGATGCAGTCGACAACGACGATGATTACAGCAATGATAATAATGACAGTGACGATGAGCAGGACGACGATGACGATACCAACGGGAAAAATCTGCGGTTCAAGATCTCTGACGTTCCTATTAAAGACATGTCTCCTGCACGGGAGTTTGAGAACAAGGATATGCTTTATGAAGAGTATGATGGCCACCGAATAAGCTTGGGCCATGAAAAAGATTACTTGCATGATATTTCAGGAAGCAGTTCATCAGAAGATGAAAACGACTGCCAGCTCTATCGTGTCTCAAAGCATAAAGAGTGAGGTCTGATTGAGAAGGAAAGTGTATTTATTCAATTGACGACTGCAACGCCTATTTACTTCTTGCCTTTCTTACGGCTGTACATGACCTTCCCGTTGGGCAACTCCAACTTAGCTCCCTTGCGTTGGCTCTTCTTTTTTTGGGCCAGCACGCTATCATGAGGTATCTCTTCGATCTCTTTTCTTGGGTTTGTATACGTCACCTCCGTGCTGATTGTCCAGCCGGTCAATCTTCCCACACTCAGGTTCCAAAAGAAGCAAGGGATTCTGAAAAAGAGCGATTCCTTCAAGCTGGGGTTGATGTTGATATCATTCTCATCCAAAATCTCCAAGTACTCGTCGCTGCCATCTTTCTGCACCAAGCTTACCTCTCCAACAGGAGACACGTGGAATTCGTTTCCGTTGATTCCAATTCGCCTTGCAGATCCGTCCAGAGGGGGAACAATTGAGTTGTTCCATGCTTTTGCAATCACGCCTTGTTTCAATGTTGCCAATCTTTTATAGTCCTGCTTCCGGCTGATTTTCAAAGACACATACTGAAAAGCACCAATGAAAATGTAGATGACAAACAACGTGAAACCAAACCCAGGCTTGAATCGGGAGTAGAAGTAGCCCGAGCCCTTCCATTTGGGAAAGCCATTTTTGAGGAAGTAGTCGTATTTGGTTTTCAAGCCATGCGTCTTCAAGATGTTACCCACAGCCGAGAGCCTTTGGAACCGTTCTTCAGCAGCCTTTCTAGCCGACTTGGAGCCCTTCTTAAACTTATCAGGATGTAAGCTCCTGGACAATTTTCGGTAGGCCTTGTTGATCTCTTCAGCCGTGGATTTGGGACCCTTGGGTAACGATAACCACGAGTAAAAAGTGGCCTCAGCACCCAAGTCATCTCTGACCTTGTCATTCAAGGTGAAGATCTCGTAATCCTCAGGAGCCCATGAAGCGGTCACGTATGCGAATAGCGTCAAGAATACGAGTGGTACAAAGAACTTCATTGTGGTTTCCAAACGTCAGCTGAAATTTTAGACACCTTGTTACCTATTCACGGACTGTGTGCAGGCCATAGCATCGGCTTCTTCTCTTGTTTGATTGTTTAGGTATTTTTTCCAAAAATTTTCTTTGAGGCAGCGAAAAATTATGGTCTCCTTTAATTCTATATTACATTTTCTAGAATGCCCACAATATAAATATATGCATTGACCTATTGGGCTTGTTCTGATGTACCCTTCTCTTTTGCATGAGTACACGATCGACTATATATAGACGCGCGTGACTGATATACTACGACTACTCTCCCTACTACCACTTCCCATTCCCGATCATGCCTTTATATCCCTTATCGCGCAAGCTTCGAGTAGTATTTTTTTACAATCTCGCTTGCACCACGCTATGGTTCTGCTGTCTTGGGCGATTCTTGATTCTCCTTCCCTTGGTGGGGCGCCGTTTCTTGCCCCAGGGAATAGCTGATTTCTTCCATGTCTGCGCCGTGTTGCCGTTGGGCGGCTTTTTCATCGTCAACCTCTTTTCTAGGTCGAACTACTCGCTCAACGACTTCTGGGCACTCTTCAGTGCTCTTCGAATGGTGTGGATCTGCTACGGAGTGATCTTCCCCCACCCTACCATTGCAAAGCACACTTCATACTCGTTCTTGATTGCCACTTGGTGTGTGCAGAACTTGATTGACTACTCATACCATTCGTTTAAGTTGAAGACCCGGACATCGCCCGGCTTCTTGTTCTTCCTTCATTACTCGCACTTCTACATCACTTTCCCAGTGTCGCTCGTCAGTGAGCTCATTTTGGTGATGTTGAGTTTGGCATTTGTGGATAACCCGATACTCGATGTTGCGGTCAAGGCAACCCTCTTGTCATACATTCCAATAGGTTACTTTACCTTTGGCTATCTCCGAAAAAGACGCCAGGTGAAGTACGTGCAGTACTTGGAGAAGCGGGCCGCAGGCCGCCTGAGTGGTACTATGGTCCCGGAGACTTCCACATCGAGCCAAGCAACTTCTTAGCTGGCCATTGTGAAGCTCCTGATGCTTCTTGGCTTAGAGAGTACTTTTACTATGAAGAGTGCGCGTTTTCAGATCTGTATAAAACACTCACCTTCAACAATTAAGACACGTCGGTGGGTCTCCGAACACTATGAGCTACGAATTGATACTTCTACGAAAAAATTGGTTCTTTACTAATCCCAGCCCTGCAAAATATGAGACATTGACGCGTGTGATCAACAAGGCGTACTCCAAGGCCATGTCCAACTACGGCATCATTCAGTCCAACAGAATCAAGAGCCCTCAATCTTTCTTGCAGTGTTTGAAACTCTCACCTGAAAAAGACTGCATTATTATTCTTCTTCTAGGCTCCAAAGAGGTTTTTGAGAAGTTGAAGCATGAATATGGTTACGTGCGGAATTTCAACCATGAGATCTGGCCTATAACCAATTGCAATGACTCGGACCTTCGTCCAGACCTTGTGAAGGAATTCGGACCTTTGGTGCCTGAATCTGTTCGTATTCACACCTTGGCTCCAGATGAGGATTTGGACTCTGCCATTTTGGACCGCTGCCTTGCCACAATTGGTCTTAAGGGAACTCTGCCTTCGGGAGATGTGGAGATTACAGACCAAAAGGAAGAGGCTCTGTTGCTCGCTTTGGGCGAATTTTCAGAGAGCGCAAGTCTCACTTTAGATAGGACACTTGAATTGGAGTTGACTGCCTACACGTCATTCATGTCTGGTTGTGGAACCAGTCTACTTGAATATGTCATCTCCGAATGGCTTTCCAGTGGGAAAAATGACTGGTTCACGAAGCACAACGTCTCGTCTTATACACTACTCGCGTCCGTGATTAAGGAGCACGATCTTGTTTCTTACTACACGAAAAAATGTGGATTCCATGAATCTGGCCAACCGGATGTTACTATCAATGCTTCAGGAATAGACTCTCCTTTTGAGTCTGGAATCGTGGCTGCATCCGACTTTACTGTGTCGTTTCTCAAGCGAGAGGTGGAAGTACGGAAGTGAACCTCGCACGCCAGTTATCTGCTCATTTATGTTAGATACACTAAATAAACAAAGAAGAGTTTCACCGGAGAAAGCCATGACCTAAGACAATCATGCAACACGTGAAGATGTCTCGGAACAAGACGGGAACAATGTACACGGGCCTATACTGGCGTACGCGATCCTGCAGGTATAACGTCAAACCCGGTGTCGCACATGGCTGCAAGCTGCATGGACTACAGTGACCGGATCAAAGAAAGCCTTTATTAAAGTTCAGGGTCTATAAAATCAATGTCTGAGGCGATGGATAAACAAGTAAAACATTTGGATCAAGCATTTAAGATGGAAAAGAGCTGGCCAACCAAAGAAATGCCAGCATCTCCGGCCAAACTAACAAGGTTGCTCAAGAGATGAGTCACCAACCTGGTCACGGCAACAATGACAAGGTTCATATCTCTTTGAAGAGGGGCAACAGGCACAGAACGCTTGGTGACTGTAGTAACACCAGCACTGTCCAAAACTTCAGACACGTCGAGTCCAGCAGCAGAAGCAATATCCTCAACGTCCAGGATAAGAGTGGAGAGCAAGTGTTCCACGTCCTTAACAATAGTGTTCACGGAGGAAGTAGTGGAGTTGACCACATCAGAAACGTCATTCACTGTTCCGGAGAGCTCGGAGTCCAAGAGGTTGGTAATTGGGGTGAGGTCGAGTCTCTTCTCAGCCTGGAGAGCCACAGGAGAGGCGGCTGCAAGAGAGATGAAAGCGAGAGAGAAGAAGCTGGAGAATTTCATGCTTGAGTGAGGTAAGAAGTGATTGGTTTGTTGATTGATTGATTGATGATGAGAAGAAATAGAAAAGGGTAGATTCAGGCCCTTTTTATATTTTTCAGATTGTATGGTGAAGCTAGTCATTTGTTTGTCGGATACCGTGATTTTGGAAGAGTCAAGATGTTGCGCTTCCCCTAGCTGCATGGGTGATGTAGTGGAATGCGCATTCCAGAGGCCGCGGGACGTCGAGAGCGTGTTTTGCGCTTTTGAGGCGCTTAAATGGTTTGGATTGAAAGGATTAGCCATTTATCTACTCTTCCCCTTCCCCTGTGGTCTAACTGTTGATACTGTTCAGTTCCGAAGGATTGGGGGTTCTTCAGTTTGGTGTTGGTTGGTGAGATGAGTTGGAGGTCTGTGCATGAAGATCGTCTTATCTCGCAGCTCGTGCAATTCTTGCATTGCATGAAAAACGGTGCAAATTACGTACGATGCATCTTTTTACGTTCGGGGCCGAACATTCCCATCACAATATTGGTCTGTTGACGTTAGATAACACCAAGAGGCTAGATAAGAAGCTGACGTGAATTATAAACATAAATAAACTCTTTTTCACATGTCTGTACTTGGAGGCCATTTTCACATGTCTTCCAGGACTTAACGACACCTATCTGGGTAGGTTCTAATCTACAAAAGACACACCGAAAAAAGTCAGGCCGAAAGAAGCCAAGAACATGCTTTAGATGTGAAATGGGGCTAATTTCACAGTGGTTACGAGTGCCACTTGATTTCAGTGTTTGCACCCACTCTGAGAACTTCCACCTAAACTACGCTCTATATCCGCATCCTCCCATATAATTCACGCACTCTACAGACACACAAGCGCATTGTGAGAATTATAAAAGAACACGGAGAACCGTGGTGTTGGAGTGAGAAACATCTTCAGGACCAGACATGAGTTACTGTGAAGACTTATTGAAAAAATTTGGGCGCAAGTTTTCTCAGTCTACGATGCATGATCTCACTAATGACTTATGCACCGGTATCTTGCCCGATCATAAGCTCTTCACGTATTTAGTGCAAGACCTCAAATTTTTCCAGATGGGTCTAAAATTGTTCGGAAATGTCCTTCGCCTCTGTGATGACCCACAATCAGCTGTTATTTTGGGAAAGCAGATTGGGTTTTTCTGTGGTGACGAAAACCTGTATTTTTACGAGGTGTTGGCCCAGTTGAGAGCCGAAGGTAGGGAAAGCCTTGAGGCTGAAATCCCAGAAATGTATCAAATGGAGCCAACTTTAGATGAGGTTCAAAGGTACCTAGACACCATGGATTATTTGGCGTTAAAAAGCAACGACTACGCAGAAATTATCACTTTTCTATATGTTATGGAAAAGGTATATTTGGGATGGGCTGAATACAATCTTGACAAGGGCATACCTGATGACTTGCAGTTCAAGCATCTGCAGTGGGTGAAATTGCACAGCGGTGCAGACTTCGAGAACTGGGTCATGTTTCTTGAAAACGAAGTCAACCGCATGGCCAGGAACATCACTCACAGGTCATGCATTGAGAAGTGGTTCGACATGACGCTCGACCTAGAAATTGCTTTTTTCGACGCATGTTATGATTACTTCGAGTAAATTTTCTCTCACTGTATGAGTAAATATCATCAACTCGGATCAACGACGTCCTTTTTTTTTCTTCCGAATTTCTTTCGTTGGTCCAGGCTGCATACAGCGCTTTCAACGTGGGACCAGCCACTAAACCCAATAAGAAGACTATGTATGTTCAACTTGATGGATTTCAGTTTATAATCGCTGTTTTTTCATTTCACTACTACTTTTTTAAAAAAAAAAATTTAGATCCTGATTTTTCAGGTCATTATAAATGTTTGGTATTGTAGGCCTGATGAATTTCGCAACGCCGAACGAAGCTGTTAATAGTTGCAAACCAAGAAAAATTTTTAATGAGAAAATGTAATCTCTGCCAACTGAGTCAGGTTCTTGACTTTTTCTAAATTTAATCCCTCCGAAAAAGTAACTTGAGTCTAAAAAGAAATATATTTACTCAGGACTGGTCTATTGTATCGTTTCAATTGAAATTCGTCGTATAGATGGGATGTACGGATGCGAATATTCTCGAAAAAAAAAAACCACATTGGGTTACTTGGTAGCATTTCCTTGACATGATCACGAAATACTTCACCCAGGTAGCTGTCAAGCTAGACCCTTTTGCGGCCAGCGCAAAGCCAGTGAGATTGTTTCTTGCAAGAATCCCAGGACAGCAAAAAAGTGGATGCTCGGTGGATTTTAAAATCTTGAAGGATGCAAGCGAGAAGGCTCAAGTGAAGGTCACATTCAAGGACAAGCATACCATGGTGGCCGACCCAAGTAACATGTCTTTCCAAGATTTGAGTGCCCACTTTGACACACACTCGAGAAAATTGGCTCTTCAGGAGGCCATCAACACTTAGAGGTCCTAATACTTGTACATAAGGGAAGGAAAACCCACGCAGAGACTGCCTACGCCAAAGGGCAATGATGTTAGCTCGAAACTGATTTTTATGGATGGATTTCAGGCAAAAGATTTGAACAGGAAGTTGGTCTTCTTCTTGATGAAGAGCATGTATATGCTTATGGTTTATAGAGAATATTTAGTTTCCAAGAGACACGCTGTGCGATGAAAACAGTCTGATATTGTATGATATGGTACTTAAACTGAGTTTGACTAGGAGTCATGTGAGGACCAGGGTAAATATGGTTCACCCCATGTAAATTGACTGCGACATACCCCCGCATTTCAGAGTCATACTACTACTGTTCAACACTTCATACCATGCCTCCACTGTCTAGCCGATTCTTAACCAAATTCGGGCTTAAAACGCCACTAGTTCAAGCCCCTATGGCCAACGTATCAACGCCCAAGCTTGCTCTGGAAGTATCCAAGTGTGGCGGCCTAGGATCTCTTCCCCTTTCCCCAATCGACATAACCAAAGACACCGGTCCAGTATTCGACCTTATCAGAAAGTACAGGCAGGGCTGCAATGAGTCTGCCATTGTCAATTGCAACTTTTTCTGCTTTGATCCGCGAGAGCAACACGAACCAACGGCTGCTGAAGTGTCTAACTTACACAAGTTGTACAGTGATACCACAGGAGAATCTATTAGTGAGATCGAGAGCAGAGTCGGAACCCTCGGAAGAGCTGTGGTTTCATTCAAAGAGCTCGAGGAAAATGATGTTTCGAAAATGAACCGCTTCATTGACCAATTAATCGAAGCAAAGGTGGGCGTGGTGTCGTTCCATTTTGGGATCCCTTCACTACAATCAGTCCAAAGGCTCCAGGCAGGCGGGATCAGCGTTTGGAGCTGCGTTACTTCAGCAGAAGAGGCAAGAGTAGCATTAGACCTGGGGTTGGATGCTTTGGTGTGTCAAGGTTACGAAGCAGGAGGGCATCGGGGTAATTTTCTTAGCACAGAGCTTGAAGATGAAAACCTCAGCACCTCAATACTTTTTGACCAAGTCAAAAAATTAGTGGGGGATTCTACAAATGGGCCCTTTTTGATACCAGCAGGAGGGATCGGATGTAGATCATCCATGAGGGAATACTTAGAGAGAGGCGCAGATGCTGTGCAGGCAGGAACCGTTTTCATCACCACCAAAGAATCTGCAGCTCCAAGTTTTATTGCGGAAACTATCGGAAGCAAGAAGCGTATTCCTACTACAATGACGCGGCTAGTTTCAGGTAGAGCAGCTAGAACTTTAGCCACCCCTTTCATCCGAGGCCTCATTGAGAACAATGCCCAGAATAATAACCACGCGCTACCAACATTTGGTTATTCTACAGCAGCCTTCCGGAAATTCTCAAGCGGAGACATGGAAAAGGGATTTTACTTGGCGGGCCAAAACTACTTTTCGTCTGGACCAATCAGAAGCACCCAACAGGTAATGTTGCAGTTTAGCCGGGGAAATACTGAATAAACTTGCGGCAAGATTCATGCAAGTGCGCGTGCTTCTATAATAAGAGCGCCTCATCTTGCATGTACGAACATTGTTCGGTCAGCACCAGGCTTCCGTTCTAAGTCACCCAAGACATGCAAGATAGGTCGAGCCAAGAATCGATCCTTCAGCCTCACACCACTCTCTATTAACCCCTCTTCTCGGCGCTTTAAGGTTGCAGATGCAGTACCCTTTCTTGGAGTGATCAGTCGATGCGTGCATTAAACTCGGGTTTCTTCGGGTGCGTCCAGTCACGTAAGGCGTATTTTGCAGAGCTTAGCTTATCAGATATAAAACATCATGTTTGTTTATCATGTAATCAATTCAAAAATAATATCCAACCATGTCTACCACTGCAGTGCAACCTACCCAAATGTATGAAATTAAAAACCTCACCGAGGACCAGAAGACCTTCATCAAGGCCTCTGTTCCTATTTTGGAGCTGGCTGGACAAGAGCTCACGAGACAGTTTTACGAGTACATGCTTGAAAACTACCCAGAAGTAAGAGTCTTTTTCAATCCCTCCAACCAGGCCACACTTAGGCAGCCCAAAATCTTGGCTTTCGCTCTTCTCAATTATGCAAAGAACATTGATGACATCACGCCACTTGTGGGGTTCGTTAACCAGGTGTGCGTAAAGCACTGTGGATTGCAGATCAAGCCTGAACACTACCCAGTGGTGGGGGTTTCGCTTATCACCACCATGAAAAAGCTCTTAGGAGACCAGATTGCCACGGATGCTTTCGTGGAAGCTTGGTCTACCGCATATGGAAACTTGGCCCAAATTCTTATAAATGCGGAGCACGAGATGTACATGAAGCAGAATTGGGACGGGTTCCGCGACTTCGAGGTGACCAAAATAGTGGACGAGTGCTCCGATGTCAAATCGGTATATTTTACAGCCAAGGACGGCGCCAAGGTGGCCCCAGTTCCTGGCCAATATGTTGCTTTTGAGTTTTACCCACACGGCAAGGAAAAACAACCCCAGTTGCGTGAGTACTCCATCTCCAACACTCCTTCCAACAAAGAATTCCGCATCAGTGTCAGATTAGTCGAGGGCGGTGTTATCTCCAACTACATCCACAACGAGCTCAAGGAGGGTGACATTCTTCGTGTGGCTCCTCCAACCGGACAACTCTACAAGGAAGAGAGTGCCAAGGACTTAGTGGTGTATGCAGGAGGAATTGGAATTACCCCAATGGTTTCCATCATTGAAAAGGCTTTGCGTGACGGTAAGAAAGTGGAGTTGAACTTCTCTAACCTGAGTGATACCAGACGTCCGTATGGCGAGTGGCTTAAAGTGTTGCAAGCACAGTATGAGAACTTCACGGTGAACGACTTCATCACCACCAAGCTTCTGGAGAAGGACTTCGAGCCAGCTAAGATCCAGGACAAGGAAGTGTACATGATTGGTCCTCAGGGCTACATGAACTTTGTCCTGGCCCAATTGAAGAATATTGGCGTGGAGAACATCAACACCGAGACCTTTGGACCCATGAACTTGTAGTGGTGTGGATGCAAAAAAGCCGTTTTCGCGGGGCCACCAACTATTCCGACCCCCCTTCGATGAAGGACCTTGAACTTGTTTATTATCTATCAACATGAATATTTACCTGTAAATTTATAATAAGGTGGTTTTGAAAATTAATTTCCCAAAAGACAGACATGTCCTCTCAGATTCAATACAAGATCTCACTTCACTTTGGAGATTCCACGAAGGAATTAAAAATTGTATCTTATGGTGAAGGCATATTTAAATATTCGTTGATATATGAATGATGTTTCTAATGACTACCATAAACGGTCATTCCAGAACCGAGCCCCCCAGCCATGGAAGCCGGGTTCAAAACCATACGGAATGCAGTTGCGGTATTTCATGGGCAGTCAGGCCTCGGGAAAGCGCGCCAAAGTCACGAGTCTACTTTCCGGGGTCAGCCAATCACCGCACAAGAAAATCTTATTTGTCAATTCTGCACACGAGACCTCCGGGCCAAAAGCACGCTAATGGTATTTTCTCAGTACCTCCTCTGATTTTTTTCTGACCCCACTCCACATTCACAACAAAAACCCAGTCATGATCAGAACTTTGTTTCGCTCTGCTCCTCGTGCTTCCCGCCTTCAGAGAACCTTGGCTACTGATGCTACGCCCAGATTAAAGACATTTCAAATCTACAGATGGAACCCCGATACTCCCGAGGTTGAACCTAAGATGCAAAAGTACCAGATCGACTTGAACGAATGTGGCCCCATGGTTTTGGATGCCATCTTGAAGATCAAAAACGAACAGGATTCCACTTTGACTTTCAGAAGATCTTGTAGAGAGGGTATCTGTGGGTCTTGCGCCATGAACATTGGTGGTGTCAACACTTTGGCTTGCTTGTGCAGAATCGACACCGACACCAGCAAGGACTCCAAGATCTACCCATTGCCACACATGTACATTGTCCGTGACTTGGTGCCTGACTTGACTCATTTTTACAAACAGTACAAATCTATTCAACCATACTTACAGAGGGACACCCCACCAGCAGACGGCAGAGAGAACCTCCAGTCCATTGAAGACAGAGCCAAGTTGGATGGCTTGTATGAATGTATCTTGTGTGCTTGTTGCTCCACATCATGTCCATCGTACTGGTGGAACCAACAACAATATTTGGGTCCTGCTGTGTTGATGCAGGCATACAGATGGTTGATTGACTCCAGAGATGAGGCTTCCAAGGTGAGAAAAGAGATGTTGCAGAACTCCATGTCTTTATACAGATGTCACACCATCATGAACTGTTCCAGAACTTGCCCCAAGGGTTTGAATCCTGGCCGTGCTATTGCTGAGATCAAGAAGCAGTTGGCATTTGATTAGTTGCATAAAATATTTATATTGGGCCATCTCTGCGGAGCTCCTCATGTCAATAATATTCGAAAGTAAATACAGAGTAGTTTAGTCAGTATTGGAAATATAAAAAAATGGAGTTTAGAGTTGGCAGTTTTAGGTGATTTCAGACTACAGGAGATATAAAGACGCTTATAATATGTTACGCTTGTTGTTACGCTTTTTTGGGTCGCTTATTTAGATCGCTTATTCGGGTAGCTTATTTAGGTTGCTTATTTGGCTCGCTTATTTGGGTATTTCATTTAATTGAGATGCCTCCCTTTTAGACGTTCTTTACTCCTATTTAAAGCAAGCATGACGTCGGAACCGAGCCACGAAAATCTCGCGGAAAAGCTATATGTGGGGCATATATTCACGCAACCCCAACGCTCCAAATGGCTCACTTGGCCGGGCAAATCACCTGTGGACAGGAAGTCCGAGCTAGGACATGAACCTGCGCGCTGTGCGCAACACCACCATTGCTATAGTGACCAATTCTCCAATGCTAAGTACAAATCAATGACATATAAGGATAAAATGGGACAGAAAATTCCTCCTCAATAGCCACAGTGTTTCAAGATCCACAAGACTTGGCCGAGACCAAAAACGAACTGCTTCTTACCCCACAATTCTGCGCGCAAGATGTCGTTGTACAGGTCTTACATGCAGTAATGAAAGGGTCCAAGACCTCAATCTGGCCCGATTGCAAAACATGGGTAATTAAAGTCCGAAATGCGGGATATAAAAATGCCTCGGAATCGGATAAGTGTGAAACACATATAAGAGTGAGTTCACGCTGCTGATCAAAATCCATCAAAAAATACAATTACACACAATCAAATACACTCAACAATGCCCAAACCAAAAGTACTCTTAGTTCTCTACGAAGGAAAGGAACACGCCAAGCAAGAACCCAAGTTGCTTGGATGCATTGAGAACGAATTAGGCATCAGGGAGTTTGTTGAGTCTCATGGCTATGAATTGGTGTCCACCACCTCCAAAGACCCTGTTGGATCCTCAGAGGTTGATGACCATTTGGATGATGCAGAGGTAATTATAAGTACTCCATTTTACCCAGCTTACATTACCAAAGAAAGAATCGACAATGCCCCAAATCTCAAGATCTGTATTACCGCAGGTGTGGGATCTGACCATGTGGACTTGGATGCCGCAAATAAGCGCAAGATCACCGTGGCCGAGGTGACGGGCTCCAATGTTGTGTCTGTTGCTGAGCACGTGGTCATGACCATCTTGGATTTGGTCCGTAACTTTGTTCCTGCTCATGAACAGGCTGTATCTGGAGGTTGGGATATTGCTGCCGTTGCAAAGGACACCTATGACTTGGAGGACAAGGTTGTCGCAACAGTTGGTGCTGGTAGAATCGGGTACAGAGTCTTGGAACGGTTGATCGCTTTCAACCCCAAGAAGCTTTTGTACTTCGACTACCAAGACTTGCCATCTGCTGCAGTTGACAAGCTCAACAAGGCCTCTGCTTTATTCAACGACAAGGAAGATATCGTTGAGCGTGTGACTGATTTGAAAGAGATGCTTTCTCGCGCAGACGTGGTCACCATAAATTGCCCTCTCCATGAAGGAAGCAAGGGCTTGTTCAACAAGGACCTCATTAGCCACATGAAAGATGGTGCTTGGTTGGTCAACACGGCACGTGGTGCAATTTGTATTGAGCAAGATGTTGCTGATGCTGTTAAGTCCGGAAAACTCAAAGGCTATGGAGGTGATGTCTGGTACCCTCAGCCTGCACCTGACAACCACCCATGGAGATCATTCAGAAACAAGTACGGTGGCGGAAATGCCATGACTCCACACGTCAGTGGAACGTCTTTGGATGCTCAGGCCAGATACGCCGCAGGTGTGAAGGAGCTCTTGAAGAGCTACTTTGACAAGACCTATGACTACGCTCCTCAGAACGTGATCGTCATTGATGGTGATTACGCCACTAAGGCATACGGTCAACGTAAGTAAAATTGCCTGGTTGCATTATACATCTTGTCCTTGAATCGAAAAAACACACCTCAACGAAAGTAGACTTTGGACGAATTCTTGCGTTCTCCTTGCGTTTGACTCAATGGAGAAGCAATAATATCGGGGTCCTTGTTGGCTTGCTCAGCTGCATCTTCAGCAGGCTCGGTGTGATGTGCACCATGGGGGAAGTAAACCACATTGATTGGAGGCAAGTAGTAAACACTCAGAATGGGGAAGTAGTGGTACGACTCGCCGTCGCTCTTGGACATTTTGCTCAAGATCTTCTCAAGGTTTGTTTCGTTCAGAGTATTCGCCAACGGCAGATCGTTCTTTGTCTTTCGCAAATTGTCCAGCGAATCCCGGGTGCTGCCGTCTTCTTCACCTCCCGAGTCACTGGCAATATCCCGGTCCTTTTCGCTGTCGTCAACATCATCGACGTCATCTTCATCAACACCATTGGCATCATCATTATCATCACCATCAACATCATCATCAGCACCCTCTCCTTCTCCGACATCGTTATCATCGTTATCATCTTCATCATCACTGGGATTACCTGTGATTTCACTATCTGGCCTTTCAGCTTTTACCCTACTGGGTAGTCCCATATTTTCTTGAGCTGACTCAAGGCCCTTGACTCCAAAGTCTTTCCTTGTGTCTGATGAAGGACCAGCCATATAATTAATTTTCTGCAAAGACTCTTCTTTGATGCCCTTAACTTGCTTCAGCGCTCCACGTTCAACCTCTATCCCCGCAATGTCATCCGGCTCAACTTCTTCTTGATGTGTTGTGTTGTCCGGAGTATCGTCAATGAGGTTGAAACTAGCATCAAAACTGGACTTGTAGTGAGGTGACCTGGGCTTTATCAAGTTATCGTGCTTGGAGTGGTAGAAGGAGGGATTTCTTCCTCTGACAATCAAAGATGAGCTTATAGTCTGGCACACTAGCTGCTCGCCGGACGGGTATTGGGCATAAAGCCTCACACAGAGCTGGTTGTATGTCTGGAAGCTGAAATGGGTACTGTTGGCAGTTGCACTTGTAAACTTGAGCTTCTTGACCAAAAAGTATTGGTCGCCTTGGCATTCATTGAGCTCAATAATATGAACAGGGTCAATCATTTTGATAAGCAAATTGTCTCCAACCTTACCAAAGTCTTTCTTTGCCTTGGAATCTGACATAATGGAGAATGTAATTGGACTAGGGTCATACGCATCTGTTTGCGCTAAGATGACAATTTTGAATCTCTGAACACTCTCGTTGTTATGCTGTGGAATCTTCGCCAAATCTATAGTACATCGTAAATATAGGTTGATGTAGTTTCGTCTGTAGCAGGAGATCACCAGAGGTGGATACACACGTGTCGGATCCACTGAGCCGGAGGTGACAGATATGTACTTGTAATTGTCTTCATTGTTTGTGAGAAGCCTTCCCCGCAAAAATCCACCTAGCAGAACAGCAGGGTGGGTGAAAACTTCCTTTGCGCTTTGATCTTGCTTGAGATCTAGAAGCTTTATGATAGACTCTGGAGAAAAATCCACATTGATTTGGGGGCTCTCTTTGGGGGCCTTTGTTTTGGTTTCTGACATCAGCAGAGGCTTAATGGGGTCTTTCGAGTTGCCAAGCTTGTCTGAAGGAACCACTGGCTGGTTTTTCTTTGCAATAGGATTCACCAGCCGCTTATCCTTGATGCCGGGGTCACCCTGCCGGATATTGCCATTTTGAAAGTCACCCATGGCTGGGTCCTGGCCATAATATGGCTGATATCCATCGACGGCCCTCATATTCCCCTGACGGGAAATATTTTGAGAGTCCATAGGCCATACGTGTGCATCATACGGTGACATACTGGGCTGAAGCCCCGGTTGAGAGGTCATCATATGAGGCTGTCTGTGCCTAAGCTGTTGCAGAAGATCTGGCTGAGTAGTTATAAAGTCTGTGTGGTGGGGAAAATGTCCATAGTCGATTTCGGGGTACGGTGAGAAGACTCTCCCCCCAACAAAATGGTTGTTGTAGGAATCACCATTGTTATATGGGACCATGTTGTTGGCGGAAATGGGACCCTGGTTCATCATCAGGTATGGCTGGGGCACATCTCCCACCGCCTGAAAATTGATGTCAGGCTGAGAGGACGTCTGCTGGCCTGAGTTGTATAACCTGTGCATTCCTGGACCAGGGTTTGTGGACGTGGACACCATGGAAGGGTCCTCCTGTGGAAAAGGATAGATGTCTTCCTCCATCTCTAACCTCAGAATGTCATTAGTGTTCGCAAGCGGGTTCAAGAGATCAGGAAGAAAAAGCGAGGCTAGGTCATCAATACCGGATTTCTCACCCATTATGGAGACAGGAATAAATGGTTTGTTTTTCTTACTGAAAGATCCACGTACGGCCAATCGTGGTCAGGTGACTATGTTGGATAGCGAGACAGAGAGTGAGGTTGAGACCTCCGTGCCTCCAGTGTGCATATACTTTATCTGCTTCAAAAGAAGCTAGCCTATTGAAGAAAGCTTATTATGTTTTTCCAAATCCTATAAAGATTCCGTGTCAGTGAATATTCGATGGAGAGTATGAAGAAGCAGTATATGTGGAGAAGATGAATATTTTTGGGGGATGGAAAATAACGGAGATTCAACGGACCTTATGTTGACTATTAACTAGGCAAGTGCGCTTTTTCCATACAGGTGGACTAGTGCGTTCTTTTGGTATAAGTAGCCAAATGCGCTGTCGATAAAGTGGACTAGCGCGCTCCTTCGGTATTGATATCCTGCATGGAGGTCACTCCATGCCATAAAGCTTATTGAAATTATCGCCCCATTGCGACATGATTTTAGCGTACGTTTTCTCCAACGGCGCAGGCCCACTCTCAACTTTGATATCAAACTTGCTCTCTGTTAGCTTGGTGTTGTAGGTTGCTTCAAGGTCCCATACTGACAAGGTGCAGCATACGATTCTGGTGGAGATCTTATCGGAAAATATATCTCTCACAAGACTATTGAGAGTCAAACTGTCGGAGTCCCCTGTATTTTTTGTAGTAAGTTTGCCCATGACAAATCTCAATGCCATTAATGTAGTGCCATGAATTTTCTGGAACATTGACTCGCACGTGTCCACCAGGGCATCCACATAATCATCAGAGAGATTTTCAGCCGGGACCCCCTTCGCGTTGGGAAATTTCTTGTTTTTGCAGTCAAGAATCTTGGCCCACACCCACACCATTCGTATATTGGAGAGATACGCCTGGTACTCGTCCGCATTGACATCCTTCAACACATACTCCAAGTCTTCACACAAAGATTCAGCCAAGGCAAGAAGCGAGATGTAGTTCTTATTGATGATGAGCACAGATATAGTGGCATAGGCACAGCATATCAACCGCGCCTGTAGTTTATGGCCATCAGTAGCCTCACTTCTTAAACGGTACTGATATGAGAGCTTGTAGACCTCATTCACTAGGCCCAAGTTCGGAAGCGACTTCAACCGGAGCAAGAGCCGTATGAGCAGATCAGGAATGCTGGAGTCGTTATTATTGGGTAGAGGGTACACCACAACTTTTTGCGGCATTCCAGCCACATTGACCGATGTGCTTGATGTAGATGGAGAGGCTAGCTTCAGATATAAGCCTCCTTCTTGCAGTCGAGATACGAGCTGTGTGGGAGGCTTGGAATGTGCAGCACCCGGGTTCTCATGGGTATAGAGCGCATTGTTCAAATTCAAGGCCTCCTTTTTCGCTAGCCCGAGTTGGTTGTTGAAGAGCATGAGCACCAAGCGCATCTCCCATACTTTCAAGAGATCCTCTTTGGAGAGATCATCGTCTTGTAGTATATAGTATGAGCTATCAATGAGAGGGCCTAGTTCTGCTCCTTCAAGAGATTCCAATTCCAAAAACAGCCGTGCAGGCACATTGTCGGCTTCAGGAACACTCGCAAATAGAGAGTCTGCTATTATGTGCTTTTTGTCCATTGCAACGGAGTATGAGGCGAGTAGCTAGGCTAGTTAGTTATCGGTAGGGCACATGAGGAACCAGTACACCTCCACATGTACTGTATGTTCACGTGATTGCATATAAGAAAAGGTAAATGAAACAATGTTGGCTTTGTTATGGCGAATAAGGTTTTGCCAAGTCCAGACTAGCTGTTGTATAGTCATCCTCTAAACATAGACTAATGCTCGTCTGAAGGAGGTTGATAGCCAAAGGGATGGATATATAAGAGGCAATGAAGTCGCTCTTCTGAGAGAGTATGGCAACAGTGCAGATTGAGAAAAGAGTAATCCACAATTTCCTGGTATAGTTGAGATACACTCAAGAATACAAGCGACTGAGATGAATACTTAAGTTCCACGTTTACAACAGATATGAGTCACCAAAGACATACCCCTTCCAGGTCATACAAAAGCTTATGGTAAAGCGTAACAGGTATCGCATACCCTAGGAGGCACGGGCCCACATGCGCCCCAGACGTTAGCAGGACAATGCATCAAACGCGGAGAGACAATGCTCTTCAATTGGCTCTTTGTTTAATCAAGCCAGAATTCTATACACCGGCATCCTCGACCTCCTCCCGAAACTTCCCTTACATGAGTTCGTATCGAGATAAACTTGTGGCTGCCAAGCGTCAGCAGTCGAAACACCTCCAGAAATCCACTGCTGCTTCGAGCCAATTGGTGAAAGCTGTGGAAGCGATAATCCATGCTAACTCCATCAATGACTCAGTCTCATGTCCGCCTTTGTTGGACAGAATTACAACCATACATGACTTGGACAGGGAAATAGACCGCCAGTTGAACGAAGACATATTGGGCAATTGCGGGGAACTTAGACTTGCGAAGAAGAACCTACAGAGGTTCATGAAACGCACCCGCAGATCACTCTACGTGGATCTGGATGCCACGGAGTCGTGCGTGGATACACTACAGCGTCAGGTGGAGCTAGTGGACCAGAACATACGTATCTTGGAGGAAACCCTTAAATTAGTGAAGAACAGCTGATTTTAGGTATGGTATTAGTCTGTCAGCTGGGTACGAAACAGTCAGCTTACACCCACAGGGTGGTAGACAGTCGACTGAGGGAAAACATCGACTGAGGGAAAACAACAACGGAAGGAAAATACTAACTGGGCGGTTGAAGTTGCACGATACCTTTACGGTAGTCCCTGCGCCGCCCGCTCCCACTTCTTCTCGGCAGTCCAGCCCGAGTTTATGATGGCTATGAAATCCTCCAAGTTGATTGCACGCCCCTTTTTCAACGGCTTGCACTTGTCCATGAAATCCTTGTAGATGCGGGGATACATATCCTTAGAGATGTGCTTGATGGTGGACTGAGCGATCCTCTCATTTCTTTTGTCCTCGGTGTCAACGTCGCTCGAAGGCGTGAGCCACTGCTTGCGTCTTTGCTCCCAAAGAGCCTGGCCAGGATTTTCCTCTGCTTCACTATTATCATCCTCAACGGCATTGCCATACATATCTGTATGCTGGAAGGGCAGAAACCTTGACTTGTCTTGGTCGCCACTGGGGCTTGAGGTAAGCAACGGAGACGCGAGCATCGATTTCTCGCCGGGGGAGCTCAGGTACTTTTCGGTCAGACAATGGCCGCTCAAATTTTTGGACTGTTCAGCTACCTTTTCAAGCAGGTTGAGCCTCTTGTAATCAAGCAAGAACTGGGTCTCTGCTGCGGTCAAGGTAGGGTTTGCTCTGGTTCTGGTGTGCGCAGGAAAGAACTCTTCGTCGGAAGTTTCGAAGAGAGATTCAAGGAACTCTTCGTCGGTGAGGTTGAGGTCGGAGATTTGCCTGATTTTCACCAAGAAATGACTCCACTCGTCTGAAATTTTACGAATGAACGAAGGAAACTTGCGGACTTTTTTCTGAGGCTTGCGTGGGTTTGCAGAGTCTCGTAGGGTGGATGGTGAGGTACTTTCTTGGTCGGCGTTTGTGGTTAAAGTGGCAGTTTTGAAAGATGAATTATCCATTGGAAGGTACCCCGAGAGTCAATCAGGATGCTGAAGACTGGAGCTAAATGCTATAGAAAATATGGGAGGCTGCAAATTTTGGCATGGAAAAAGCCCTATGCGAAATATCTTTGAAGGCTACCAGAAAATGGGATTTGGAGAGGTGTATATGCTTGGGTCAAATCCGCCACTGGCCTAGTTTGCTAGGTATGTTGTCAGATGCGAATGCTAAAAATGCGACTGTCTACACCTCTTCCTGCAGGGACTGTATTGATTTGGAGCACTGGTCTGTGCTGCCCGGCAGGCTGTGGGGCCGCCTGAGCGTTAGCTATATAAGAAAAAATTAACCTCTTTTTATAGAGGTGGGCTTCTGTGTATGGTTATGCAGAAGGATGGGTCTCTAGCTGTTGCTTTGGCTGTGTTTAAAAGCCGGGTGCGGCTTCACTGATAAAGCACAAGATTTTCCCCGATATGCATCATCGTTGCGAGCCAGCAAGGCTGAAATTTCGGGGCACACCCAATGGAGCGAACCACACTCAGTAGAGCGAAGCATTTTAATTTAGAATGTGGGGGAATGAAAAGTGTAAACAAATGCCATTACGTGGTTTTTGATGGTTTCTTCACTTTTTCCAGGTGCTTGAACACCCACCCGTTTCTTTGGCTCTGGAGCTGGTAAGACATTTCCTCTTCTTCCTGGTGCATTTTCTTCACTGTCTTGCTGAACTCTCGCCCAAACTGGCCAAAGGATTCCCATTTCACATTGTAGATGGCGTAAGATAATCCGTCGTGTGTAGACCGCCCCACCCATGACCGGGAGTACACCCCGTTCTGGTACATGCCGTGGTAATTATTCAATCCTGGCAAGAGCAAAAGCGTCACGCTCAAGTCCAAAAGGTCGAAACCATCCTTGTCCTTGTGAACAATCGCAGGTTTAATGACTTGACTGCTGTTCCAGGAACCATTCCAGTCTTTCAAGTCCAACGTATCCGTGAAAAGTCCACTCAATTTGAGTGCTCCCAAAATATCCGAATCATCGCTGAACACTCCACCATGTCCACCCCACACGGGGATAGGGTCGAAATAGCCATCTCTTTGGAAATGGAGCTGGAATTCTTTGATGAACTTAAAAGGGATCTTCACCTCCACGAGATTGTTGATCTGAGTCTCTGAAAGGGGCGGAAGCACCGGCACATAGGCTTGCTGAATACCTAGCTCTTGTGATCTTGTACGGGAGCTTTCTTGCAAGTGTTGTAACCGCAACAGTTCTTCATTATCCAATCCACGCAATTGGCTGACCTGTAGATTATCCCAAGTAGTGGTGGGGTTATAAACAAGCGTGCCCAAATGTTTCCGTTTCAAATCTAAAGTGGACATAAGCTTCTTGATCCGTTTAGAAACCATAGCTCCTGAGCTTTGAATTCTCGGTCTCTTCGACTCAACATCAGCTTTGACTGCACCTGGGGCATGCTCAACTTCCAGGCCGGTATTAACGGTTGAAGGTACAACCGATTTTGAGGGGTGGGTTTGATGGTACTTATTATGGCTATGTGCATGAGGGTTGTGTGTATTTTGTTGGTTCTGTGCATTGTGGGATTGTGGATGGTGGCTATGGGGAGTGTGGTTATGATGATGGTGGTGATGATGATGCCGATGCTCTTGCTCGTGGGAACGATGGTGGTGATGGTGATGTGTAGACAGAGGAGTTATGTGCAGTGGGGCATGAGCCGCTTCTGGTTGCTCCCGATTTAATGGCTCCGGTGGTGGAGGTACTTGCTGCGGGGCTTGTTGCTGTGCCTGGAAGCCATACTGCAGAGGTGCCTGGAATTGTTGTGAAGCAGGGTGTGAGTGATAGCTCTGAGGAGGATTTTGGCCTGGACGAAACCCTTCACCCTGCATCTGGGCCTGAAACTGCTGGCCTGACCCTAAATGGGTGCTGGTGATCTGGGACACCTGGTCACCATTCAGGTGTACCACATTGGGGATTTGGGTCCCACTCTTGAACTCAGACGAGTTCAAATTTTGCTTTTGCAGTAGCTTGGCATTCGGAGCACTTGAAGCTTCGTTGGCTTGGACTGTTGGGTGGCCAACGGAAAAGACTTTTGATTTCATCGATGAAAAATCGGTGGGGACTTGAGGCAAAAAAGATATGGGAGGAAGGCGGATTTTCGAAGAAAGGTCTTCTTGTAAGGACCCGGGAAGAAGATGGGCTTCCTGCGTCATGGTCAAAAAGGCCAGTTAAACTTGTTTTCGGTAAAGTCGTCAAACTTTTTTTTTTTCCAGCAAGGATAACCTTGAGTGGAGAACGATCTCCAAATAAACACATTTTCAGTTATATGCAGAGAAGCGTTCGCAAGAAAACAAACGCATAGCGTTTAAAAGCAGATGTCATAGACTGCATGCGCCGCCATAGGGCGATACTCCTTCACCGACTCGCGACCCGCATATTCCCCCTATGCCTTTGCCTTTGCCTTGTAGCAGCCGTAATGGACAACTTGGTCTTCTGGTGTTAAGCAAAGCACCTTGTGTCCGAATTTTTGGCCACAAACCAGACACGCTTCTTTTTCGCTGGAAACCAAGAATGATTTCGATTCGGCTAGTAAAAGTTTGCGGTGTAGCTTGGACGATCCAATCTTGTATAATTGTCCTTTGACTCGAGTAGAGTGGATCTGCTCCTCTGCGCACTGGAGCGAGGACGCCAAAAAATCTGAAATCTTGTGGAGCGGAAAAGACTTGGGTAAGGCAGTGAGAATGTAGAATGACGACATCTTGCTTCCTTGGGAAAGGAGAAGCCTTGCAACCGAATCAATGTTTTCTTCGTAATCCATGAGCAAGTCCTCGAGAAGTTTGTGGAGGAGATCCTGGCCTGTTTTCTTGCCATTTGGCTCCTTGTAGATCTCAGCACAATAGTGCATGGCAGAGTCGAAATCCCCCAACTGGTTGTAGAGAATATCCACCGATTTCACGTGTTCTCCTAACCTGCGGTACACGAGAATAGTTAGCCTCAAAAACTTATCTTCACTAAGAGGAATATTTTTCAACACTGTCCATGGGACAAAGTCACGGCCACTGGCAAGAATGGAGTATAGTTTTTTGTAAGCTGCAGTCTGAGAGAATTCATCATTATCACCAGAGAAACTTTTTAACTCACCCAAGTAAAGGAGACACAATTTGGTACCAAGCTTATCACGGTCTTTGCTTCTAGATGGATTCTCCAAAATATCGCTCTCTTGTAAGAGCCATTCAAGATAACGTCGAGAAGAATCTGAATTCTTTGCTATTTTTTCGAAAAACTCAAGAACCTTATAGTTATCATAGCTTTCGCATTCATAAGTATCATTCATGAATACCATCTGTGCAATTTCATCAGCTGCATCTGGATGTTCGTCCATGGCTAATTGTGAATAGTGTAACACAAGATCCAAGTGATCATTGGATAATTTCTGCAAATATCGAACGGTCAATCCTGGTCCCTCAAGAAACTTGTTTGCATCTTTCAGTACGATCGATTCGTCACGCGATAAATCAGAGAGCATTCCCAACGCATCTTTGTGCAACGACCTGCCAAAGTAAAAGTCAAGAAGCTGACTCATGTAAGAGCTCAGCTGTGTTGAGCTGACGCTAAGGGTTTCCAAAATGCACTTGTTAACAATGGTAGCATCACACCTGTTGTTGGGTAAACGCAAAAGAGGGCCTAGTAGCAAAGGCTTGATGTAGAAGTAACACAAGAAGAGTGTGGTATCGATTGCACAGGCTGAAATTTCCAACCTGGACTTGAGCTTCATCTTGTCTACCCCGGGATACAAGTCTGCGGCATCGATGTGCACCGACTTCCACGTAATGTATGGGTTATCCTCCTCACTGTTTAAGAGACTGAGATGGATTCTTCTTTGGTCAGTCAAGTAGATGATCAAGTTATTGACTGCCTTCATGAAATTCTCCATCTTGTTTATTTGAGTATCAGCTGGCTTGGAAACACCATCCCCATTCATTGAATCAGAACCGGTGAACTGCTTCAACTCTTCAAGAGTAATTGATTTCAACGAGTTCGCACGAGAAGGGCTGTCTTGGCTAATTTCGTATTCAATTTGGATGTTTCCATTCAAAAAGTCCGGAAACAAGTGCAAAATCTCGGTGTAAGTGATGATCCAGTCAGAGGCAATATCAACTAAAGCTTCATGATATCTTGAATAAGGCTCGAAGTAAACAAGAGCTTTCTCTTTGAATAAATCCCTAAGGTAAAGGTTCTTGGTCTTCAAAGGCGAGCCATGGTGGTCAAGATCATTCGCAAAGAAATCGTCGTTTTCATCCAAGAGGCTCAATAAAGAAATGGCCCTCTCCAACCCGAAAAGTTGCAAGTCATTCGTCACATCCTTCTTCTTGTTGGGGGATATTTCACCTCGGGCCGATAAAAACTGCTCTAATTGCTTTTGGAATGAGAGGTACGAGAACTGTAGGATAGTGTTTCCTGCAACAATAGTGATCACCGATCCATTTACGCATACAAGCGTGGTAGTCAACTTCAGTTGGTATTTGAATGATTGCACCAACTGGCCACTGGTGATTTCTATAATTTCAAACGTTTTGGCGTAGACAACAAGAAGGTAGTCTGGGTGAAGAGTTGCGGTTTTGATAGGACTTGCCAGAAGTGTGATGTTGGAGTCACTGTGGAACAAGGGTCCTTTGGGTTTAAGCTCCAATCTTCCCACCTCACTGTCACGGACTACCAAAGACGATGTTTTGGTAAGGGGTAGGATGCTTACATCGGGGCTCGAAGATGAAAGACCGAAGTAGCTGAAAGAGGTGTTTTGTGTGAAATTGTTGGTCTGGTCAGTGTGTAGCTCTTTCAATCGATATCCATTGCGAAGGTCTAAGCGGAGAAAGCTAGACAGCAAGCCCAAGACAGCAAGGGATTGTTCTGGGTAACAACAGATTTCCTTTAACCTGCTTTTTAGCAGAAACTCCTTGATGAAAACAAAGTCAAAGATGTTACGTGACTTGCGAACAATCTCATATATTAGAAGTTTCTTCTGCGAGCCCAATAGGAATATTTTTGTTGGGCCGTCGAGGTGGTCCTTGGCACTAGAAGAACTTTTGCTTATTTTTGAAAAATGAGAATGTGCTTTAGATTCCTTTTGACTGTGTGCTGGAGGAGGCTTATGAATAGTAGTATCAAGCTCCATATATGAGAATTGGTTATAGGACTTGACCTCATCAAAGCTAAAAACCAAGTTCAAATGAGACCCTACCCATTCAAAAACCTGTAGAGTGTCAGCTTGGCCAATTATAAGCACTTCCCGGTTCTGGTCTGGGTAGAGTGGAAGCGAATCCAAGCTCACTATGGGTGTCAGGTTGCCAGTGACGTTCTTGAAGGTCTTTTCCTGTACGAGTAGCTGGGAAAGCTCGTTATCTAGAAACAAACGTCTTATCTCGCTCAAGGAGCGTAAACTTCGAATTGACCTTTGCTCTGCCTTTATGGGCTCTGGTTGAGCACTCATACTCATGATGGTAAGATCACCATTGGAAAGGCCTATGAAGTATTTTTTGTTCTTGGCATATACACAGGAGATCCTGGCACCACCGGGCAATTGCACCCGATTCAACGGCTGTAAGATGTTGAAGCTCATGGATTGGGTAGGTCTGTGAGTAGAGAGAGATACACGGTTAGTGGTGCCGCGAAATGGTGCGTATTGAGCCACGCAGATGCGGATTATGACTGAGTAGTCTCATACTATTTTTTTTTTGCATGCCCTTTTTTTTAAAAAAATACTGTAGTGATAAAATATTGAGGCATTACTTGAGTGTTTTTCAATATTTTTTTTTAAAAATGACTCATAACCTTTACTGCTCCACTGCTCCACTGCTCTACTATTAGTACTATTGTTTACTCTACTTTACTACTACTTTACCAGTATAGTTGCACACCTCTACGATTATTTTACTAGTGATTTCTTGAGAGAAGTAAGACTCATATAGACCAAGTCCAGCATATAGACATACTACTGATACCAACTTCGGTGGAATTGGTATGATCGAATGGCCTGATCGAGTATATTATGTCTGCATCGAAAAAATGATATTTAGAATTAAATATCCTCTTCCAAAATATATACTATAAATGACCATGACTGCTATGATGTCCTTGTATTGATGAGTTTACCTCTGGTATGTATGATTATCAAGAAGCAGTTGCCTTTATGAAGTTGAAATGAAATTAACAACTCCGGAGCAGAATTTGACCAAGTCGTCAAGCTTGTCGCCCTGCTGGGCGTTAATCTCCGCCCACTTCTCTAATTCCTGCACCAAGGAACCCTCCGGATTGGCATACACCACGTCTGCATGGTGCTTCAAGAACAAGGCTGAAATGGCCTGGAATGTGTCGAAATTGGTATTCTTCTCCACTCCTGAAGACAAGGCCTCAACAAAGTTGCTCATTTCAGTGTGTGGTGGGAACGTGTTGAGAGAACGAATCTCAAGATCAAGTGTGGATGGCGATGCAGTGCTTAAGAACTGGAGGAAGTCCGAGTAGTCGCCATTCTGGCTGCCTTCTCTGAGTAAGCGAGTGAACTCCGACTCGAAGTTGTGTGTTCCGTTGCTTCTCAAATTCAACAACCGGGACTCTGCATCTCCATTCTCGGCCTGATTGCTTTGAGCACTTTCACCGTTCTCAGCAACAACAGCCCGGTCTCCCACACTAGCACCGGAAAGCGATAAGAAGAAAGGAGCTTGCTCAGGCTTCTTGGGTGCTTCTTTAGGCTTGTTTCTTTGCTTGATGGTATCAACATGCAAAATGGTTTGGTATTTGCTTCTGGGTCCCACCGATAAAGTGATGAGGTCTTCGCTGACTTGATCAACCGAGTGGTAAATCTGGTTGATGTCCAAATCTTCTTCCCTTTGATCATCCAATGCTCCCTCGATCATAGATGCACCGCCATCGCCTGCGGCATTGGGCAAGTATGCCACGGTGAACTCCGACTCCTCGACGTGTCTGGTAGATACAGGGTGGAATTGAGCCTTGTTTGTCCAGAGAGAGATGCCATTACCGGAAACGTGGGTCGTCGCAAGGAAGTCACCCAATGGAGTAAACTTGACCTTAGTAGCCACACTCGGAAGCCTGATACCATCAATGCATCCACCAGTAGATAAATCCCAGGTGCGTAGCGTACCGTCCAAACTGACACTGACCACCCAGTGACCATCAGGCGAGAAGTCCAAGGCAGTGATTCTGTTGGTGTGGCCATACAAGATTCTGACCACTTTCTGGGTGATCACATCGATCACAACAATGGAGAGATCATCCAAGGCACATGCAATCAAGTCCGAGCCCTTATGGTAGATCATATCAGTGATGGGTTCGTCGAGCTGTAACTTGCCCAAATATTTCAGATCGGTGAAGTTGTAGAAACCCACAATTCCGTCTAGCCCACAACTGACCATCTTTCTGTTCATTCCATCGATCGCCAACCCAGTGACGGCCTTCTTCTTATGCAACATGTACCTTCTTCTCAAAAGACCGGACTGCAAGTTGTATACACCGATTCCACCTTCCGAGGAGCCCACGAGGGCAAAGTTTCCACACTGGGAAACACACGAGCATTTGGCAAGTCCTCCGTCAACAGTCGCAAATTCGTACCGGCCCACACGTTTATGTTTGGTGTCCCAGGTTCTGGCAAATGTTTCACCCTTGTGCGTGGTGATCATGTTCTCCCATTCACCTTCACGAGCAGCAGACATGCTGAGGGATGTGATTTCAGGGAACTTTTCCCGCATCAGAGCGGATTTTTTTGCCAGAGAGCCACTCTTAGGGGATCTCTGAGAGAATTCTTGAGCCTGGGCGTCTTTTCTCAACGAGAAGCTCCACAAGGACTGGTCTTTGGATGCAGAGTAGACGAAATGGGTCTTTTCCTCGTTGGGGAAAACAAGAGAAACCGGTGGGGATGAGTGGCCTCCTCTGGAACGTAAATGACGTGGAGGAGTCACGATGGCAGTGTTGGACGAAGACAAAGGCGGATCAAACACAAGTTCCTTCAATTGGTTGTCTCCACCATTGGTGACCACTATAGGCTGGCCATTAAGGAACTTAGCATTCGACACACCTCCAAACTCTTCCTTGTGGCAGTTGCGGTAGACATGAACCCGGGATTTTCGGGCCAAGTCATAGAAGTAGAGGTCACCGGTATTCAAGGCAGCCACCAAGTGGTCAGAGCCATCGGACCTGAAAGACACTGAGACCACTTTGGCACCCACGTCAGCCGGAGAAGCAACAATCCGTTCGTCCAAAATCTGGCCTGCTCTAAAGTTGTAAAGGTAAACTCCACCAGTATTAGTACCAATGGCGATGATATCTAACGCAGTGGCATTTTCAATGCACGAGATGTTCTCTTTGATGAGGTTCTCAGGCGACTTATAGATGGTCCGACCCGTGCGGATGTTGACAATGTATATGTGTTTGGTGGTGGCCACGACTATCTTGTTCAAGTAAGTTGGCGGATGAAGCATGTCCACAATGTCACCATCGAACTCCGGGTTAATACTGGAGATAGTGGTGTAGTGCTCGGAGTGTAGCTTGGAGCCAGCAGGTTTCTTAAAGACATTCAAGTCTCCATCAAAAGAAGCGGAAATCAAGTAGTCGCCAAACACCAAGAGACGACTGATGTGTACGGCCGCAGAGGAGGCACTGATGGTGAGCTCTTCCTCGAGCCGGCCTCTCTTATATATCCCTATAGCATGGCCATGAGCCACATAAACATAATGCAAATGGGCAGCTAAAGCCGTGATCTTGGAGGCTGTCTGTTTTTGAGAAACAAAGAGAAGGTGCAACGTGGACGCATCGTATATCTGGAAGCTTCTGCCCACTGAGGTGACTATGTAGAAGGTGGTGCCCAAGGTACCAATGGCAAAGGGGATTTCGTTGGTGACATTGCCAAGGCTTCTGAACGGGCTGAATATCTTGGAGCCTCTAGGCTGCGAAACAACTTCAGTTTTTCTCCGTTTGTCCATGGACATGATGGGGGGAGAAGAGCTGGAGAAGAGTAGGCGGTTGAAAATTTCGATGAGGTGTGCGTGCAGTAGCAGGTATTCGATGGGTGCCTAGGAAAAAGCGCGGGCCCATTAGGCTTCTTACCAACCCCAGACGCCGCTAAAAGTTCATGTCTGAGCCCGAAAAAAGAGGAAATGACGCTGCTGATGCGCCTGATGCCAAGAGGGTGCAGACGGAAAGTACCAGGAACACCAAAGGGTTTGCTCCCATCAAGCCTGAGTACATAGTGGCTGCTGATGCTCCACAGGAACAGGCCTACGACGATGAGGAAGCCGAAAAGGGCGACCGGGACCAGGACGACCGCTCCAAAAGAAACAAGAAGGGCCGAGGCCAGAATAAGAAGAGAGACCTTAGGCAACAGAAGGAAGGGGTGCGGTTGTGTACCACTCTACTTGACCCTTCGCAGAACAAAGAGTGCTCATATGGAGACAAGTGCAAGAACTCCCACGATGTGGAGCTGTATTTGCAGTCTAAGCCGGAGGACATTGAAGGCACATGTCCCGTGTATTCCGCTATTGGCTACTGTCCTGTTGGTGTCAAGTGTAGATGGCTCAACTCTCACTTCAATAAAGAAACAAAGGAGGTCTTGAAGGATACCGAGTTGATGGAAAAAAGCAAGCTGGACAATACTGAATACAACAAGATCGAGCCTGACCACAGAGTCAACTTGCAAAGAAACAGATACGACTTCTCCAAATCCAATACTTACATAAAATACCTTGATACCTTCGTGCAGAACGAAGCAAACATCTCCAAAAGACAAGAGGATGTCAAGAACAATGTTTCTACTTATGTGGAGGCTCCATTTACTCCAGCAGAAAAGAAAAAAATCGACTTAAGAAGAGCCAAGATCGTGTCTCCATTAACCACTGTTGGTAACCTTCCATACCGTCGTCTCATGAAAACACTTGGAGCAGACGTCACCTACAGTGAAATGGCACTTGCACTCCCCTTGCTTCAAGGCACCAAATCCGAGTGGGCATTGCCAAAAGCTCACTCTTCAGAGTACCCTGGTTTTGGTGTTCAGATTGCTACCAACCATCACCAACAGGCAAGCAAAGCGGCCGAAGCTATAGCCAATGAAACCACTCATGTTTCCGAGCTCAATTTGAATAGTGGCTGCCCCATTGACTTGCTCTATAGACAAGGCCAAGGATCAGCTCTTTTGGACCAGCCAGCTAAGATGGTGCGTATTCTTAATGGTATGAATGCCTGCTCTGGCGACATTCCAGTGACACTTAAGATCAGAACAGGAACTAAAGACAACAAGAACACTGCCGCTTCGTTAGTGTCCAAGGTGCTTGCCGACACTCATGTTGGAGCCATTACTCTCCATGGCCGTTCCAGACAACAGAGATACACTAGAGAGGCCGACTGGCAGTACATTGGCGAAGTGGGCAAGGTTGTGCAGGAGTGGAACGAGAAAAAGAAGGAAAACAAAGATTTACAAGAGACTACGCCAACCTGGTTCGTGGGTAATGGAGACTGTTTTACCCATGAACAGTGGCACAATGCTGTGAACACCGATGGAATCGACTCGGTCATGGTAGCAAGAGGTGCGCTTATTAAGCCATGGATCTTTGAGGAAGTCGATGCTGAGCAGTACTTGGATAAGAGTGCCAGTGAAAGACTTGAGTACATGAAACGATTTGCAGACTATGCCATTCAGCATTGGGGCTCGGACGAGTATGGAGTGGAGACCGCCAGAAGGTTCATGTGTGAATTTATTGGGTTCACCCACAGATACATTCCCGTGGGGATCCTTGAAAGACTTCCTCCCAAACTCAACGAAAGACCTCCCAAGTGGGTGGGCAGAAATGACCTTGAGACGTTGCTTGGGTCTTCGGACTTTAAAGACTGGATTAAGATCACTGAGATGTTCCTTGGCAAGGCTTCCCCAAGCTTCACCTTCACTCCAAAGCACAAGAGCAACTCTTACGAAAAGTGATATATAGATAACAGTGCTGCACAGATACTCATACATAGCAGTAACAGTACAGATACTTGAATGTAACAATACATAACAGTACTCATGGACAACACTAACTATACAGGTACTCATGGATAACATTCATATTATCTATACAAATATTCAGCTCAACTAGAATCGAGACTTTACTTAGGCCTTCTTAGAGACACCAGTGGCAGAGGCAGACTTGTAGTCATCAGACAAGCTGGTGGCTTGGTCCTTCAACTTAGAGAGTTCTGCATCCTTCTCGGCCAAAGTCTTCTTCAACTCGGTGGCCTCAGCATTGGAAGATGTGGAAGTTCCCAACTCCTTGTTCTTGTTGTAGTCATCCAATCTGTCCTTAGTTTGAATCAACTCAGCAACCAAAGAGTAAGTTCTGGTCAAAATGAGAGTCAAGAACAAGGTAAATCCGCAAAGATACATGTTTCTTTGCGCGTAGAATCTTCTAGCTTGAACGTCGGATCTGTCGTTCATGATGTTCAGAGGCGAAGCACTGTGAGGAGACATGGCGTGCAACTCGGCAGTCACTGTGTAAACCCTGTTGACACTGTCCACAAAAAGGACCAAAATGAATCCAAAGATACACTTTAGGGCAATCTGAAACTGCTCGGATCTGAAAGGAGCCGAGACCGTGGTCAAGACTGATTTCCTCATTGCCCTTGGAAATGGCAAGGACAAGATGGCAAAAAATGCCATTTCAATGACAAGCAAGCCAAAGACCAAGTTGTAATATAAAGCCATTTCCGAAAGTGCAAGCGTAAAGAAAGCTGAATGCGGTAGATAAAGAAGACAGGTACGTTGCTCCCGTTATATATGATCGCAACCTCGCGAGCACCGCATTACGCAGGACTCATGCAGTTGCGGCCGCACATGACGGACCAGGTCCAGATGCGAAAAGTTCCACATTCAGGTTTACCCATTCAGTAGCCCATGGATACTTTCAAAGAAAACGTCACCAAGAAAGGCAAAGTGATGAAAAGAATGGAGTACTGTGCAATAAGGCAGATAGCCAAACAGTCCATTTGTAGGTGGTCAGGGGATGTTGGATCCGTGTAGAAGGCCGTAAAGTACACCAAGGCAGTTGCATTGGGCAAGCCGAACTCTAGCACACTGACGAACCTGATCAAGCGGTCGTCATCAAACCAGCCAGCTTTGTACAAACCAGTCGTCAAGCCAACACCAAATATGGGGAGTATAATCAATCGACACGCGGTAATCATTAATGCCGTTTTCCAGAAACCAGGCACCATGGCATTCACCTTCAACCGGGCAATGGTAGCTCCCAAAATCAACAATCCAAGAGGGACAGATGCAGCTCCAATGTAGCTGGCAATATCCATCACAAACGATAATGGGGGTTGCTTATCCGGAGCATCTGGTATGTAGAATGAACCTCTGACAAAGAGTGACTTTAGAGGGGGTGCCATTGCAATTGCCAACGATATAATAAGCGACAAGGAATTGGGCGCAATGAAGTTTTTAAGCGTGACAACAACGTGATGCATTATTCTGCCAAAGATTGACTTTGGAGGCTTTTCGGTATCTTCTTCTAAGAATTCGACTGCACAATCACTGTTGATGGACGAAACCCGTCTTGCCTCGTGTGACTTGAGTCTCTCAAACTCTGAGTACTCATTGATCACATCCCCAATATCCTGAGTCTTCATCAGTCGAGTATCCGCGGTCCGAGTTTGATGCAAATCTAGAGGGTCGCCTCCAATGTTCTGGATTCTGCGACGAACATGTTGTTCTGAGTTAATGGAGTAGCTAGAGTTTTGCGACGCCATCAGAGGATGTCTGGAGATCTTGCTTTCCGAGTCTTTTTGCATGAGAAAATCGTCAT
The DNA here is from genome assembly GCA_002370835.1 of Metschnikowia continentalis. Classification (NCBI taxonomy): domain Eukaryota; kingdom Fungi; phylum Ascomycota; class Pichiomycetes; order Serinales; family Metschnikowiaceae; genus Metschnikowia; species Metschnikowia continentalis. Next base: position 214,306 of record NLAO01002068.1, on the reverse strand, counting down.
GTTGTTTGGACTCGGCGATGTGCTTCTTTGCGCTTTCCGAAAGCAGCTTTGCATCGTAGTCGTTTGAGCTGATGGAACCCAGATCCAGGTCCTCAGTTTCAATGCTGATAGAAGGCCCTTGCGAGGCCTGGTCTGTGACTGTATCACTATTGGTAGTTGGGGCGATTTGGTTATCTGGGGATCCATCCTTGGCTGAAGCCTCCAATTTCCTACTGGAAGTGCTTTGTGAGGGCGAAAGAGGATCCGAATCGTTTGAAGTCAGCGACTCAATTCTATTCTCAGGGTCTAGTCTGTTCCCAGCCTCATCAAGCTGGTCTCGGAAGTCGTAGCGGACAATCTTGTACAAACCCAAGCTAAACTGGTAAAACACCTGGGAAGCTAGGAAGATGCAAACGTAAGCCACGCCCTTATTGGCTTCATCAACAGAGAAGAGTGCATTGCTCTTTCCCAAAGTTTGTAAATAAGCAATGGGAAGATCAGAAATGTTGGGAAATATACCCACGGAAATGAGTCCTCCGTACCATGCCTTTGGAGACTTGCACACATAGTGGGTACAAAGGCCTAGTAAGGCACCCACCAAGAACAAGAGAGTGCCCTCGAAGAAAACAACACCGATGAATTTTATATCAGAGCTGACCAAGTTGGTCACGATGTTGCTGAAGATCAAGCAGGGCATAATGGCGGTAACGATGATATCGGAGATGTCTCTGCATGTGGTCACGCTAAGGATGTTTCTTTTAGCTAGGTAGAAGCCCAAGGCAATGATGAAGTAGATCTTGAAGATTGGCTTCACCGCAGCATAGATAATAAGTCCCAAGGGTGCGGCCATGATGATGATAAAGAAGTATTAGTATAGGTTATATGTGTAAGTCATGAAAAGGAGCAAAAGGGGTCGATTATGGGAGAAAGGGATGCGAGCTAAGACTGTAACGTAGCAATATGACTAGGTATTTATAGGAAAGAATTAGAGGCCCGGGATTTGTAGCATCAGTCGACGTGTAGCTAATTGCAAGAAGTGATAGAAATGCTCACAATCTGTCAAGGCCCGGAGTAGGCCAGGTACAGGAAAAAGCTGCGACCCCCACTGCGAGATTTAGCCGTTCCAATGCAGTATGGTCAAATTCCTGGCAGGGTAGAGACCGGAATGTTTCACAGAACATTAAGCGATGCTTCAGTCAGGTGAAACATCATGCCCGGGAAAACCACGCTATGCAGGGAAGTACCAAAGAAAATAGTTCTAAAACAAGCTTTAAAAAAAAGGGTCTAGTACTATAGAAGACAGTATTAGAACAGGGCAATACTATAATAGGGCAGTACTATAGGGCAATACTATAGGGCTGTTAGATTCTTGTTGTTACGTCAGGTACTCTGTTTAGTATGTTTCTTTGTTGATGATTTCCCAGAAAGAGGAATCTGAGCTATTTAAGAATTTAACAACGGCGTCGCCTAGTCAACAGGTGTTGCTAGGTGTAAAGGGGGGAAACTCTCCACATTCCATCCTGGTACCACGGGTTTATCACATTCCCTTTTGGTTGTACAATGATGGTGGATGTGTGGCACAGTGGAATGGTTATTGTTAGGATTAGACAACGTAAACTCAAAATACCTCAATAGGTAGAATACTACCTATGGTGGATCTAACAAGGGCAATACTATAGGGCAATACTATAGGGCAATACTATAATAGGGCAGTACTAGTGCAGGCCAGTACTAGAACAGAATAGACCAATACTAGGGTAATCTACTTAATAATTAATACTAGGACAGAGATTGCTCGATGAAGACCAGAGAACAGAACAGTGGATTACGTAATCTACATGACTGGGAGTACACATAAAAGACGAATAAAATTGAGCACATCAGCTCCTTGAGAAGTAAAAGTATTTTGGGTCATTATGCATTTTCCGAATACCTGCGACGAAGAGACTCCCTTAGAGTTCCGGAAGCACGTGCTAAGTCCTGCTTGGCATTACCAACCACACCGATAAAAATAGACGCGGTGAAGCCCCAGAATAGCCCGAAAAAAAGCCCCAGCTAAGAAACAAAAAAAAGAAAGGTGATTCTATTTCCAAAAATTGAAACGAATGCACATGAATCATCTTGTTTTTGGAGTCCAGTAATAGACTGGGTTCACTGGCCCATAGATGGTTGGGATCAGCAGCTGCGAATGTTCACGAGCGACACTTTCTTGGGGTCCCACCGGTCGTGTTTCCGGGCTATGGTCACCACATTATCAATGGTACATATCAGGTATTTAAGGTAGACGTCTTCCATGTATAAGTCAGAGGCGAAATCCACATCGGGTTTTTTCTTGACGTAATTGGAATGACTCGAAAAGATTGAGCTCCGGGATGACCCGTCACTGCCCATGATGTATTCTGAAGATGACGCATCATTCATGAGTAGCTCGTCTTGTTCCGGGAGAGGCATTTCTTGGAGTTTCAGTTTCGCGTTAAGTTTCACTTTGCCTTCATAATTGTGCTTACCCTGGCGTCTGGGTGACCTGACGGGAATAGGTGGGTCTTCGTATGTGCTTAGGTAATCCAAACATTGTTGTAAGCCGTCGATTTCGCTGTCGTCATGTTCAATTTTTGTGATGGTTTGAGGGCTAGGCATGTTGAAGCGTTGGTCCAAAATTATTTGAGGGTGAAACGCACTAGGGGTTTGAATGGGCGTCACTAGAGAAGCTGAGGTCCGGGTTGGGAAAAGTAGAAGAATATGGCTGGGAAAATAAAGAGGGCCGGGTCAATTGTCCGGGGTGTTGTGACTTTAATTACTTATTGGAAACGTTGCTAAATTCGACCGCAGGCTCACTTTATCTACACGTCTCAGTCGTGCATCTATGATTTGGTGAGTTTGCCTAATGCGGTAACGTCATGAAATTCTACAATGCACCCTCGTTGCATGCTTACTACGCACCGTTTCACTTCTTTATTTATTTTTACCCAGCATAATGTTATTTTTTTTCTTTTGAGCGAACCCACCTGAAACCCATTGCTAAACTAATTGAGCACTCAGGAACAATCTTATTCTTTCTTATACGGCATTGGAGCGCAGAATTGTGTTGGGGTAAATGAGGGGCTCCGTAAATTGCATCTGATGAGACGCCCCTGCCGATCCCCAATTTTTTTTTTAGCCTCTTGGCAGATCTCAATCCACCTCATACCACATACCGTAATTCTGATACACTCCGCTTAAAGTTCAACTCTACGGTATATACTACCATGCCAAGCAAGCAAGTTTAAGAGCCGTATCACCCTCGAAAATGGCGTTGTAACCCCTGCCGACCCTGCAGGGCCATACAATGCTTCCCTAACGACATTATTTTCTTAGTACTGTATACGGATATCTTTATTCAGCTAATTTAGCTATTATCGTCATTCTTGGCCTTTTTCTTCGGGGGTCTATCGTCCTGCTCGTCGTTGTCCATATCCATGTCGGAGTCTGACGCTGGTGCATCTGAGTCAAACTCCTCTGCCACGTCCGAGTCTGATCCCGATCCGAAGTCGTCGTCATCACTCTCATCTTCTGCTGCACTTCCCATGTCGACGTCAGCGTCGTCATCGTCGTCATCATCATCGCCGTTCATGGCCTTAGCCATCATGGCCTTTGCAATCTTCTCTTCGTTCTTGACTCTTAGTCCCTTTTCTTGACAGTACTTCTCAATTGTCTCCTGGTCCTCTTTATCTATATTTGCAAACGTATGCGACTGGTTGCCTCCTCTCAAGTTGACCTCCAAGTCAAACGTACGTGAAGCAGAAACCCCGGTGGAGGTACGTGACATAGTAACACTGCTCACCTCCGAAAAGGGGATGTATACCGTGGGCTTCGTCACGAACAAGAAACATCTATCAAGTGGGTACAAGTAACCTTCCGAAGCTTTCAAAGAACACGACACACCTGCTTGTAAGAACTTCGACTGGAAACTGCCTGGCACAATCAAACGACGCTCCGTCAAACCCTTCAAGCAGTGGGACATCACAAGGTGGGTTTGCGAGTCGTATTGCTTCTTCAAGCGGTCCTTGTACTTCAGTTCGAACTCCTCATCCGAAAGATTCAACACTAGTTCTGTTTCTTCTTCTCTCAAGAACTGCAACACCAAAAATGGGTAGCGCGTTTGACCTTGTCTCAAGGGAGGGTCAATTTGCAACACCAACAAATGGTGGCCATCGTCAGGCTTGGGCAACGAAAAGATCCTCTCGATTTGCTTGTATTGGATTTTGTAGTCGTAGGTTTTACCCCGCAATCTCAAGGAAGTTGGGTACATGTCGATGTCGTAACGGCCTCTTGGGGTTAAGAACAAGACATCGCTGAAGGAAACGATTGCCTCTCCAGCAACCTGGCCGATATCAGCCTTATCCTTAAGCTGGTCGTAGAAGGCCGAAGCAGCATTGATCTCCTCAGTTTCCTCCTCCTCCTTGACCTCACCATTCTCGGTGGTGACGGTCTTCTTGGTCTCATTCTCCACGGTTCCAGGAATGTAAAACCTCATCTCCACAAGCTCGTCTCCGGCCTTATCGTCATTGTTGGGATTCATCTCAATGGCCACTTCGTTTTTACCAGTCAAGTTGGAATTGGTAATTTCAGAGTAAGGAATTTCAAAGCCTGGTTTGTTGTTGATTTGAAACACCAATTCGTTTCTGGCCAAGTCGGTGGTTCCCCAATTCCATCCTCTTAAGGAATGCTCCTTATGCTCCAAAGTCAAGTGGAAGTTTCTCTGTAACTCTTGCTTCATTTTGGAAAAATCCTCGGGGTCAAAGCCATCGAGACGGACCACCCCCTGGTTCTTGGTCTGCACTCTAAGCTCATAGTTTCTGGATCCTCTAGACCACAGGGCGGCCAAAATCTCTTCGGAAGGCAACAAGAAGGGAGCACTGGCAGCAGCGCCCGAAGACACAGCAGCCTTCCACCCAAGCCCGGAGTCGGCTATACGCATACGGCCATTCAAACGGGATTGGTTCAAGTATATCTTCTCGAAATCCGTATTCACCATTGTGATGTAGATGTGACTGGAGGACTGGAACTTTCAGCGTTGGAATACCGCGCGCGCTTGTAGAGCCAGGAAGGCAGGCTTGACGCGACTGCCCTGTCCCATTCACTATTGTGTGGTCACGTGCCATCGCTGGCTCCGAATACTCTAACAATACCTTTGATCAATGCCCATGTTTTGCTGTATATTTCGGTAGTTGATCTTGCTGGTGCATTGTTGATCTTGCTATTGTTAATATTTAGCTCATTTTAGTTTGTATATATATTTTAGTCTGGTACTGGCTTGTTCAGTTAGTCTTGCGAGTTGCTTTGACTATTATTAGATTGTCATTAAGCTTCTCAAATAGATTTTAAATTAGCTTCTTGGTATTTTATGCTTGTCTTATATTTTTTTTTATTGTCTTCATTCTCTTCCATTATTCTTTTTTTGCTCATAAACCTTTGTTTGAATCTACTGCGATCTGCTACATTCTCTTTGTTGTATGCTCTACAGCATAATGAAGGTAAGGCTGAAACAAACGGCTTAGGTCTGAATTGTTATGCTCTTTGTAACGTGTCTTAACCTAATCTTGTACTCGTTGCTGGTTCCTCAAAGAGAGGAACCGAAGCGGCTTATATAACTTTGAGAAACGTGGCATCGAAAAACTCTCCACCAGAACAATAGTAAGGATTGTTCCAGAATATTCGAAAGCACCATCATAGTACTTCATACAACGATGGTTGTGACACGGCGTTTGCAATGGATATTGTAACAACCGGACTGAGAGGCTTCATAATATAGGCAGGGCCCTGCATATGGTGGATCTAATATGAATAATCTGAGTCCCATTACAAATAGTAATTTTCCTGTACTGTATCAAGGTCTGATCTGATTTAATGATAAAATATCTGGAATCTTCACTGAACCAGCAGAAGTGACTTACCGTTGGTGGCCTAAGGTGACATCGAAATGATGGGTGACCCAGGATTGAGTGTTCAAAAGACCACGGAATGCTAGGCACTGAGAATAGGGTCCACTACAATTGCACCAATTTCACAGGAAAAAAAGCCGAAAATGTACCCAAAATATGTCCGGAATTCCCTCTCCAAACTCAACCCCTTAAAATTTATATAGCTCCCAAAAAGGGTGCTTTGCGTTGGACAAAAAGTGCCTGGGGTAGCCGAGTGTACGGGTGTGGTGCCCCCAATTCAGAGGTCTTTCCCATCCCCCAGCACCCTCGCACTCAGCTTGGAAATGGACTACTCCGGTGCGAGTGCGGCCTGACGCACCTTCTTTTTCGTCCCTGGCCCTCCAAGTATGCATACAAGAATGAGTCAGGTGCGAGCACCTCCAAAAAAGTAGTTCATCAAAACCTCCATCCTTCTGCATACTCATACTACAATGGCATTATTGAAAGCAGGAGTTCTTGGCGCCACCGGGTCGGTTGGTCAGCGTTTCATTCTTCTTTTGGAAAACCACCCTCAATTCAAGATCCATGCCTTGGGTGCTTCTGGCCGTTCTGCTGGCAAGAAGTATAAGGATGCTGTTACTTGGAAACAAACCAACTTGCTTCCAGATGCTTCCAAGGATGTTGTTGTTGAAGAATGTAAGCCTGAGGGCAACTTTGCCGAGTGTGACGTTGTGTTTTCAGGGTTGGACTCCGATTACGCTGGAGAAATCGAGAAGGCTTTCGCTGCAGCAGGAAAGATCGTCATTTCCAACGCCAAAAATTACAGAAGAGAGCCCGACGTGCCCTTGATTGTGCCTATCGTCAACCCAGAGCATTTGTCTGTTGTTGAGAAGAGAGTTGCCGATGCCAAGGCTGCCGGAAAGGAAAGACCCGGCTTCATTGTGTGTATCTCCAACTGTTCTACTGCGGGCTTGGTTGCCCCTTTGAAACCATTGGTGGAGAAGTTCGGTCCCATTGATGCTCTTACTGCCACAACTTTGCAGGCTATTTCCGGTGCCGGCTTCTCGCCTGGTGTGCCAGGCATTGATGTCTTGGACAATATTGTGCCTTACATCGGCGGAGAGGAGGAAAAAATCGAATGGGAGTCGAGAAAAATCTTGGGAGGCGTCTCTAGCGATGGTAATGGCTTTGACCTCATACCTGAAGATGACATGAAGGTGTCTGCCCAATGTAACCGTGTTGCAGTCAGCGATGGACACACCGAGTGTATCTCGTTGAGATTTGCCAACAGACCCCCTCCTTCTCTTGAGCAGGTCAAGGCCACTATGAGAGACTACCAGTGTGATGCATTCAAATTGGGCTGTCCTTCTGCTCCCAAACAAACCATCCACGTTTTGGAGCAACAAGACAGACCTCAACCCAGATTGGACAGAGACAGAGACGCAGGTTACGGAGTCACCGTGGGAAGAGTTAGAGAGGATCCACTCTTGGATTTCAAGATGGTGGTCTTGTCCCACAACACGGTGATTGGAGCTGCTGGTGCAGGTATCTTGATTGCCGAGATCTTGAAGGCAAAGAACGTGCTCTAAGCATGTATATGAAACGTGATCAGATATACTGATTTGATTATATATTGGAGACTTTTAGGAGTTAGAACTTGTTTATAAACCTACCACTGGTCTGGTGAAGTGTAGACGCAGTGTGCAGTATCAGCACCATCGATGCGATTCAGATCACCAGTCTCTAGCACTGGCCCGTATTCTTCGACCACTTAAGAAGATCATTGAGATCTGCATGGACCTAAGCTGGCTACATAGAGTTGAACAAGATGATCTCTATGATCACCTATACACTATCAATGTAGACCATAAGCCTGCAGAGAAACAGCACTTGGGCTACATTGATAAGTCCCGGGATCACATTGAAATCAGCCTTCCCAATGCGGAAATCGACCTTCTGGTCACCCAGTCCATCTCTTCATTATCTTCTTCGGTTCAGTCTTCAAGCACCGGTTTCATCTGCTGGCAAACGGCTACCAAGTTCGCAGACTGGGTGATCTCTAGTGATGAGTGTCCGTTTAGAGACGCCATAAACTCGTCCAACGTCTTGGAATTGGGAGCAGGAACCGCTGCTGTGCTAGTGTCTACATTGGGACCTTGTGCAAAACACTATGTGGCCTCAGACCAAAAGCATCTTCTCAAGCTTATGAAGACTAACTTCCTTCAGAATGCCGTTTCAAAGAGATTCACCAGCACAACGTGTGAAAACGAAAGCACCGTGCGGCTCAAGAAAGGTGAAGAGTGTAAGATTGACTTCATTGAAATCGACTGGGAAAATCCTGATCCGGGCATCTACGATTATAAAGAGGTGACGGGTACCATGTTCCCCGATGTGATCTTGGCATGTGACACAATATACAATGAATATTTGATTCCACATTTTGTGTGTGCCATGAAGAAAATGATGTCTCCACAAACAATTGCAATTGTTGCCATGCAGCTCCGGGAAGAGAGTATACTTGAATGTTTCTTGGAGACGGTGTTTGCACAGAATCTTAATGTGTATGTAGTTCCAGATGAACACCTTTCGCAGGCCCTAATCGAGGGTTTTGTCGTCTACAGCTTCACAATTAATGCCCCTCCTGAAGAAAAGGATTGACACATACTCGCTTTATAACATTCCGTCGTGGTTAATTACTTAAATTCTTATAGGCAGTATATTATCTTGTAGTTCATAACCTCTGACATGGCTCCGAGGTGAGGCCGGCTATGTCACGTGATGCGCCCGGTGCTCAACTCAAAATATCCAACTGAGGTCTCTACCCACGAGCCAAACACCACATTGCCATCCTTGTTCCCTCGACGGATCCTCCTTCAAAGACAAGTGATCATGTCTTCTACGGGAGATCCACAGGGGCTTTTCCTGCGGCCTTCTACCAACCTGCAGCACCCGAAAAGCCTGGGCCACTTGGACTCTCGTCGTGGACGCAAGAAGCCGTCTAGTTTAGCGAGAGCCGCCCAGATGAACGCCACCTCGGAGTCCAAAGTCAAGCCCAATACGCAGAAGATAAATTTCAGTGGTTCCCAGCAACTGAACCCGTCAAAGGGGTCGAAAAAGAGTCTTCTTAAGCAAGGGGATCGACAACCCAAGAAATCAAACCACACCCGGAACAAATCTAACAATGAGAAGCCAAAGACATTCGGTCAGGCCAATGCTGCTTTTTATCGGAACCCCATGGACCTAGCATTGTCGGGCCATGAAAGTGATGGTACTGATGCTACTTCCCGAACTAGAACAGCTGCTCCAAAGACGAGGAGCTCCGGTGTCCTAATTAATTATTCTTCAGCAGAAATCAACGCCACAGGTCCCATTTTTGCCGACCCTCTGAGCTTAGGTTTCATGAAACGTGCAAAGATCTCAATCCCAAGACCGGCTCCTCGGTATATGTTCAACCAGCCCCGATTGCTCGTTCCCCCACCATTTTATCAAGATCCTTGGGACGAACAAAACCAACGCAAAATGCTAGAGATTGAACAAGCTAATGCAGGCTCCGATTATCAGGGGACATATGAAGAGTTCCAGAAAATGCGTGAAGTGGAGAGGAAGAGAATGGAGGGCTTGGGTCTTGTGGATGCAGAAAACACCCGTAAAGATCTAAGCGAAGCTATTTTTTTCCAGGGTACATGCTTGGATATGTGTCCAATCTTTGAGCGAACGAGAAGAAGTTTGGAAAATAACGTTAAAGACCTTGAAAAGGACCCTCAGACCAATAGAATCTCCAGAGACCGTGCCATAAAAGCATTCTCGCGGCCGGCTGCAGGTCAACCCCCACCCATGCCTTCAGACGTGAGACCTCCTCATGTTTTGAGCTCCACCTTGAACTACTTGATTCAGGATATATTGCCTCACTTACCCGAGGCACATTCTTTCATATGGGACCGGACGAGGTCTATCCGTCAGGACTTCATCTATCAGAACTACTACGGTCCTGCTGCTATTGATTGCAACGAGAAGATTGTCCGCATACATTTGCTCTCTTTACATGTCATGCCAGGAAGCGATGTCGAATTTTCCCAGCAACAAGAGTTAGAGCAATTTAATAAAGCTTTGCAAACCTTGACCGAAATATACCAGGATGTTAGGCATCACGGGGGGCTGTGCCCGAACGAAGCAGAATTTCGGGCTTATCATTTGATAAGTCACTTCCGAGATTCTGAATTAGAGCGTGATTTGCAAATGCTTCCAAAAGCTATCTTCCAGGATCACATGATACAACTTGCTATTGTCTTCAGAACACTCATGTCTCAGAACAATATTGTGGAAAGAGGTTACAAGAATGTCATTGGAGCAACGAACCTTTTCGTTGAATTTTTCCGGAGGGTGTTCGATCCCAAAACGCCATTACTCTTGGCATTTTTGCTCGAAACACACTTCAACGAGATCCGTTTTTATGCCTTGAAATCTTTGACCCGGTCATACCACACGAAGGGAAAGCCTTTTTCGGGACAATCGCTTCAAATGATGCTTGGCTTTGACACTATCGATGAGTTAGTATCTTTTGTTTCCTACTATGACGTTGACATTGTGCATGATCAGGGAGAAGTGCTCATCGATTTGTGCAACAAAGAGAAGCTAGAAACTCAGTACAAGCTTCACTCCTTACAAGCAAAGCCCAAGAGAAGCCCTGCACATTCGTCACAATTGAGCAATTTATTGCTGGGGAAAACATACCAAAGTTTGGTCTGTGCTGGACACTCGAACGCTGACCTCCATCTCGAAATGCCAAAAACGGATACAATTCTTCAGGGCAGTTTTTACAAAACTGCCCCAGCAACTCAAAAAGTTGGTACGCCCCAAAGCATATCAGCTTTCGCCCCAAAACAGGTGGCACCACTGGCACCTGTAAGTGCTTCGAGCTCTACTCCAACTTTGGGGTTTGGAGGCAGAATCATTTCAGTTGCTGCCTCTGAACCTGGTGCATCTAATCAGCTTGGCAAACAGGGAGCTCAAACTTCAAGCTTCTTTAACCTGCAACCAGGAACCTCGAGTGTATTTAATACAGCTCCAAAGCCCTTTTCATTTTCGGATGGCTCTAGTGTGGCAGAAAATGCCCCAAATTCGGTTCCACCCACGAATCAATTTACTACTACTGAATTGAAAAGGAAAGAACCAGCTCCCATTTCGAACACAACGAGTTCAAACACAACATTAAATTTTGGACTAAGGAGTGATACGACTAATAAAGTCTCGTTTGGTGGGTTCATGAAGGAATCAAATAAAAAAGAAGAAAAAGAAAAAGAAAAAGAGAAGAAAGAAGAAAGAAAAAACGAAAGAAAAGAAAAAAATGGAGGCACTCCCAGTGTCTTACAACAAAATAGTGGGTTATTCAATAAGAACGAGAGTCTTCCTCCAGCAATGAACTTTGCTCTGAGTATTAATAGCTCGAGCAAGACAACAGCAGCCTCTACTCTTCCAAAGGTAGCTCCAACTTTCGAAGAGCCCAAGCAGAAAACCTCCATAGTGGATCATCCAAAATACTCTGGTGCTGTGGAAAAAGTATATGAAGAACTCTTGAGGAATGCAGTCAATGATGAATTGTATAAAGTTTTGGGCAACCTCCATAGAAAGCATCAAGAAAACATGGAACGACAGAGAGTGATTGGCGCTCTATCTGAAGAACTTTACCAGGCGTTTGTTTCGGAGATATTGCATAAAGCAGCATGGCAGAGTCTCGCTAAGCATTTCCATGAACAAACCTTGAAGAAGAAAACTATATCAAAGGTTAAGGCGTGTTGTCAGAGATCAGTACAATCCCAAGAAAGCAAAAAGAAGAGATTAAACGAACTCAAGGCAGTGCAGTTTAAACTCCCTTCCCTCAAAAGAAGAAGTACTTGCACCAGCGAGAATACGATGAACAAGCGAAGCCATTACTCTCTGTGCAACACAACTTTGGACCTGGAAAGGTCAAATACTTCCGTGATATCGACACAAGAACCTGTCACACCCCAATCCTTCACCGAGAAACAGACGGAGCTCGAGAGATTGTGGGCACCGATGGATTTGGCCCCGTTCGCCAAGATTATTTCCGAAAGAGTCAAGTTGAAGTCGCAGCATTTGTTCAAGTGTTTACTTGTTGTGGAGGACTGGAAATCGCCGTATTCCAAATGGCTCAACACTAAGTTCAATCTTCAGCTCAGCGACGATAAAACTTATTACAAGCATATTGTTAAGGAACCCAAACTTGAGGTCAGTTTCCAGAGCTTGCCAAAGAATGTGGGGTCGATGGAGGAGTCATTCAGCAATTCTCCGTTCGTCGTGTTTGAGAGTGGGATATTTGAAGAATCACACAAAAAGGACTACACCAGCTTGGGCCAAAAGCTCGAACGAGATTGCAAGATTCTTCAGAAGCTCATGAAAATCTGTGACAAATTCAGCTTCTATAAAATCCAGTTGCTCGTTATTGTTTGGGACACTACTAACACCAACGCTGACTATGACCAGCTCTTGGAGTTCTTCAAGTCGAAGATACACTCGGACTGTCTACAGAGGTTGGATGTCTGCAGCATGTCTTCCAATGAAGGAGACTTGGCGGAGATCATTGGAGAAAAGGTCATGCAGATGTCCCAGCATTTCAAGGCAGCTTTGACGGAACGAGGTGCCCGCAAAAGGAAACAACTTGAAACTCAAAGGCGCAGACATGCCGTTGATCTCAAGCTCGAGCCAAGTCCTGTGCAACCAGCAGAGGCGCGTCGTGCTTCGGAAGTACTACAGGAAAAAGAGGCCCAAGCTCTTAAGAGAGCTATGCAAGTGCAGAAGCACAGCTTCTTATCGAAACATGCCTCATTCAATCGGAGCATGGATCTGACCAATACCTCAGGAGTCATGCGCACGCCAAACACCACGCTTGCCAATATGACATTGGTAAACTTGAACAACTCCATTTTCGGCAACAACACATTCCTCAACTCCAATGATGTTTCCTTCTTGAGGAGACACGGAGGTGCCCCGGAAACTACTCGTACTGAAACCAGCTTCTCACATCCCCCAGTGCCCAAAAAACTACAAGAGTTAAGAGACTTGACTGCTTCGATCAAGGCCAAGTATGTTCCCAAAGAAGGCTGAAGCTAAGCAACAATAAGATCATACACATAACAAACACCCATTATCATATGACCCTACACGGCAATGACCCCAAATTGCAATGACCCCAAATACCCGTTCATACCAAACTAAATTAATTACATAGAGATATATTACTAAAGAAGTTAGAGTGTTGCGACAACTGTCCGCAGCGGATTGTCTTTTTCGCAGCTGGGAACAACAGTAACGCACACTGCACAGGCAACAAAGCTCGTGACCTGCACAGGGGCGTGAGACCACTCTACGTTGATTCCCTGAATTATCTCGGCTCGCCTCCTACTCAGCAACACAACGATGGATTTACTTAAAGAAGCGTCCAAGAACATCAACTTGTACGAGATCAAGTCTTACGTTCGTAAGGCCCAAAATGGTATGTTTGAGATTTTTCCATGTGCTGTCATGCACCCCGTCTAGAACCACACGGCACTGAAATCCGAAGTTCCGCCGGTGAGTGGTGTAATCTACGTTTCCCGAAACTACTCCCTTTTGATGCAGTTTTTTTTTTTTTTTTTTTTTTT